>KZ559548.1:0-179929 GCA_002850765.1 Aspergillus taichungensis | reverse complement strand
AGACAAAAACCATTAATTAGTGTCATGACACCTTTTGAGTCTAGCGGGAATTGTCTGTCAGTACATAACTGCATAAGTGATGAATCCGACGGGATTACATAACCAATATAGGCGCATAAGTTGCCACGATATGACGATATGCCGTCCTGTCTCCACCACAATCAAACAAGAGCCCATCAACACGATTCCCCTCAATCGTGTCAACAACTATCAAGAGAATCGTCCAAAATGGAATCATCAAACCCCTTCTCATCCATTCTGGTCTCCCCCTCCGAGCTAAATGCCGCCATCAAATCAACACCCCGGCGCATCGTCCCCATAGCAGCGGGCGCCAGCTCCCGCCGCGGGGAATTCGCTGCACAGCACATCCCAGGCTCCATGTAACGACCCCTCTTCAACCCCACCGCGATACTTTTCAACTAACGAAGAATAGATTTTTCAACATGGATGAAATCAGAGACAAATCCAACCCAATCACGCAGATGCTGCCTAGCGCCGCAGACTTCGCAGCAGCCATGACAGCCATGGGCGTCCAGCGCGACGACATCCTCGTCGTGTACGACACCGTCGACGTAGGCATGTACTCCGCCCCTCGGGTCGCATGGATCTGTCGGTATTTTGGGCACCGCGACGTCCATGTCTTGAACAATTTTCGCGCCTACGCCCGCGCGGGTTACCCCGTTGCCACGGGTGAGCTAGTCACGTTCCCTGATCGGCCTGCTGCGGCGGCACAGCCGTATCCCGTGAGTGAGCCTGTCGCGACGGATGTCATCGGGTATGATGAGCTCCGGGAGGCTGTGCGGGGCCCCGGGGAGCCGTATCAGATTGTTGATGCCCGGATTCCGGGGCGGTTTGCGGGGAAGCAGGAGGAGATGTTACCTGAGTTGAGGTCCGGGCATATCCCTGGAGCTGTGAACGTGCCGTTGGCGGCGGTTTTGGATGAGGAGAAGGAGTTCCTCCCGGTGGAGAAGCTCAGGCGTGTGTTTGAGGACGCGGGCGTGAGGGGCGATAGGGCTGCTGTTTTGACGTGTAACTCGGGCGTTACTGCTGCGGCGCTGGATTTGGCGATGGGGTTGATTGGGTGTGAGGCGCCGAGAAGGCTCTATGATGGGAGTTGGATGGAGTGGACGCGGAGGGCGGAGGATGAGTTGGTTGTTCCTCATTAGGTGAGTTACTTTGTTGTTTTGTACATGTGTGGTTGCATTGTGTATAGTAGTGTCTGCATATAGATATGTTGCTTAGCAATGGAAAATCATGGAATGAATGAAGGGAAGATTTTTGAAGTAATTTCCACATTGGATTTTCAATAATGCCACATAATCCTACCGCCTGTAACTGCCTATCTTACGCAGCATTGGGATTGTCGAGGGCCCGTTGAGCTTGATAGAATGGGGGAGAATCGTCTTTGTAAGACTTCGCTTGGTAGCTTGTATTGCTATTAGAAGCTACTAGAGATAGACTATTTTCCTGTAAAAGAATTAAATCATACACATGCGCGTAGCTCAATACATCTTAGAGAACCGTGACAAATTTGAACAATAAGCCACACACTAAATACGGTAGGTCTGTGGATAAAAATGCTGCCATATCGTTTGATATCGAGGTGATCATAATCGCCATCGAAACCATACTCAATCAGGTATTGTCGAGCTTAGAAGGAATTAACCCCACCACCTGAAGTCTATTGCTTTCTGGCTAGTTAACACGCCCTGCAGCTGCTTTTGAACGTTTTCAAATCGTGTATAGCCACAGGACTCGCTTTCCAAATGATTGAAAAGCCCGGCCAGGACAGCAAAGGTTTTGTAACAACCACCTTTGCTGTTCGGACAGTGGTATATCTTCTGCTTGTGCACTGGGGAATTCACATGTGCGTTGAGACCGACCATGGTGTTGAACTTTTTGTGGCATAGATAGCACTCCCAGTAAGTGCCATTCCACGCTTTCTCCGTGGCAGAGCAAGTCGCATTATCTTCGTTGCGCCACTCAATCTGCTTGGTGGTGATCATGCCATTTGTGTCTCGCTCTCTGATTAGTCGGTGGATCGTCTCGCGGTTCAGCTCGGGGGCAGATCGACAAGACCCTGTCTCGAGGTGGTGGACAACCCCACTAGCCGTTGTAAATCCCGATCGACAGAAAGGACAGTTGATGCTGTTACCCTGATGAATCTTCGATCTCAGATGCTTTAAGACAAAATCATATGTTAGACGTTATCTACTTGAATTTTCCTTCGTACGAGCCATCGTCAATTTAGAGAGACCTTACCATTCTTAAATTATTCTCATTTTGAAAATGTCTATCGCAAGTCGGACAGTAGGTTCTGTAGTGCATATCTTCTGTCATATGCTGTTCCGCTGCACCCTGAGTATGAAATTTGAGATCGCATGTTTCGCATGAAAACTTAGGTGCCCAATGCCCCAGGGAGGTCATGTGCTGGCATACAGCGTCATATGACGTGAAGACTTTGGGACAACCCTCACACTCGTAGCGCGGTGCCCAGTGGTCTGTGTCATTCATGTGCTGGCTGCAAGCACGTTCAGTACGAAAACGCCGAGTGCAAGTCTCACATTCTATCCAGTGATCATAGTAGTCCAGATGCTCAATCAGGTCGTCGATGTCGTAGCACTCATCACCACAGGTATCGCACTCCAGCATGTTGATGGATGTAGGGATGGGAGAAGTATCGAAGGAGCAGATAGATGAGGAGAATGAGTTGTCTTTGAGGGATCAGAAGTGGTATACAAGGAGAAGAATTGAGTGTCAGTGACAGGCCAGGCCGCCAGGTCACGAGACATCCGGCTTTTTTCTTTTACAGTTGCTATAGTGGCCCATCATATTCGATCTCTTTCCAGGACCATCGGTCAAACAGAGACCAGATACATAAAATTTCTGATATTCAATTGTTTGCTATTGGTCTGATATTCATTTGTTTGCTATTGGTCTGGTTTGCTCTCATCTCCCAACCTGCAAACCCAATGATAACAGTGAGACAGGAGGTCTGTGAGAGTTGCAAGCGCCCATTGTTTGTGCTAGTGGAGACAGAAGGATAAGATGATATACTTTGGCCTGCGAAGCCATTCGAGCTCTCCTGAGGTCACCATGGTAAACACTCGACCAGTATTCCATGGTACAGACAAAAACCCAAAACATGACCGACTGGCCTCACGTTTATAGGAGCTGAAAAGAAAAGATCAGAGAAGTAAAGATGAGAAGACGTAATGCCAATTCTACTATGTAAAATATACGAGGAGTCTATATACATCTATACCAGCTTCTATAACTATCTGCGAAACAATCATTGAATCCACCGGCCCATCCACCTCTTGTTCAGCTCCTTCGCTTCGTCGATCAGCCCCACATCCAACAGTAACTGCACCGATCCACGAACAGCAGAGTGTAGCGACGAGCTGACCCAAGCATGGGTTGGCGCCGTGTGCTCGCCGATGAAAATAGTATTGTGCTCGGTGCGATGATACGCAGGGATGTACAGTTTATGCTGTTCGACATCCGGCCGGCACCACGCGGTAGCGGTATGCTCGTCCTGCAACCAGCATAGTCGCTCATAGTCACCCGTGTACAGGTCTCGGATATGCTCTCCGTGAAGCGAAGCAATTGAGTCCAAGACGGTCTGGACGTGCTCTTCGTCGGAGAAGCTCACAAACCGGTCGCTCCAGTCCCCACCACGGTAGTGCATGATGATTCCCGGGCGAGACTCGTTGAGCCCGTAGACGGGATAGTACAAAGCGCCGACGGGATCGCTCTCCGGCTTGCTGTAGCCTCCGAAGATGGGGTTGGGTCCTTTCTCCCAGAACCGCTCGGAGAACAGGACGGCGACTTTGCAGGCGGACTTGAAGCGAAGGCCGGCTTCGCTGGTCGCGCGGTCGAGGACGGACGAGAATCTCGGCAGGTCCATGAAGCGTGTCATTGTGAATGGGAGGGCCAGGAATGTGTAGTCGTATTCTTTTGACTCAAAGGTCCGGTTGGAGACACTAGGGTACCAGGATAGACGGGTCTTTGTTGTCCCAGACGGACCTGACACGCTTTCTAGTTTTCTGACCTTGCGGTTGAGAGTGAGGCGATCGCGAACGTGAGGGAGGAACGCATCCGAGAGACGACTGAATCCGTGGTCGATGCATTTCCACTCCGTCTGGCCGAGAGATTCAGGGCTCCCGTCCAGTTCGAGGTTCGAGTTATGGTTGAGTTCATCCCACAACACATCGTAGTCGCTAGCCGTCCAGATGGCATCGGTGACATTCTCACTCGCGCCAAGCTTATGGCGCAGCATCGCCTGCTCGCTCCAATCGTCGAGCCCCTCGTCCATCGCCCGACGGTGCATGCGCCAGATATCACGCTGCATCGCCTTCAATTTCTCCTTGCGCATGAGTATATCGTCCATCTGGTCCGAGGCACGCGTGTACGCGGCGCCGTCCGGGGCATTGGATATTTCCAGGTCCGAGTCCGCCAGGACGTCCTTTCGCCGGGCAATACTACCATCGGGTAGTCTCTTAGTGTCCAGCGCATACAGCTCATTAGGATGGTGCTGGATCCAGGGAATGAAGTCGACCTTCCACTCGCTCTGGTTCCCGTTCATGTCGTTCAGTATATCCGCTAGCTGGAACACCATCGCATGGTCCGAGTACTCGACCGTCTCGCCGTCCTTGTAGTGCGCCCTGACTGGGAGTCGCATGGGACCCATCTCGGCCCACTCGTCCGTGTCTCCCACATACTTTGTGCGAAACCGTCCGCCGACGCGATCGCTCGCTTCGATGATTTCCCAGTTATGCACGCCCACACTGTCGAGCATCAGCGCCGTGGCGAGTCCCGATATCCCCCCTCCCACGATGGCGATGGATGTATTCTTTGCATTGGGGTCCGTCGAGCCGGTGGTGTTGATCGCGTTGACGCCGTCGAACCATGCGCCCAGGGCGTCGAAGTCGTGCAGCCGTGGGGCGGAATTTGCATTGGCTGCAGATAGGAGCGCCAGCCCTAGGGTAAGGTACTGGGCCATTTTGTTCTTTTTTTTCACCTTGGATAATCATTTTGGTATGGCATGCTGCATCGTAAACTATATACTGCATCTCGGGGACCTTGGAGAAGGGACCTTGCGGGTGCGAAGAGTTTGACCATGGCGACCTCAAGGTGTCGATCCTTATTTACTTTTACTCTTTACCTGAGAAAATAGATTGCTGGTAGTGATTCTGTATCAAGGCAGTTGGTTTATTTGGTAGTCTGGCGTATTTTTCTAAAGCTATTGCATAAGAGAATGTGTCATACATTATGTGTAGAATAACATAAGTGATTAACAGTTGACCAAGAACATCACTCAATTTACCACAAGTCACTAATTCGACATTCAAAGTATTCCTATCTTCTGGATAATGTTACTGACTTGAATTTACATCAATCTCGTGAATTGAGTTTCATGCTTCTTCAGGCACTCATCGGGCTTCATATGTTCCCATCTGATCTTGTTTGCCCGCTTACATGGGATCATCAGATCATCATGCCTAGCACACCAATGTCCCTCCCAGATAGTGGCGCATGTCAGATCTTCTGGCATACGTAGTATTGAGTAGTCACCTGGACTCAAAGCACACTATCTGAACGTCACATACTAATCATCCCCACAGAAATTGCTCTGTCTAAAACCGCGTGGATTCCAGAAATATCTGATTTTAGACTGAAATATATCAAATCATCGGCTTCTGTATATCATAGACAACCATGGCTGCGACCGTCGAATTATTCAAGAGTGATCCCCGACCTTCTGGAGGTCCCAACACAGTCAATTGACCTCTTTACAGCTGGGATCAGATATACCATGACGTTTCCCAAAGTAAGTTCTTCTAGACATCCCTCTGTTATGGTGTTATGATTGGACTTGAGTCCATGTCTTGAGCAAATGACCACTCCTAGGATGGTTACACTTCGTCTGGGACTACCAAATCCGACACCTGGTTGCAACGAGTCGCACTTTTATTTACGCCAAGGAGGATGATTATGGGCTTATACTTTTTGATCAAACCTCCGCTGAGTGCCTTCCAGTCTGTTGCCATTTACGTTAGTAGTAGACCTTTAATCCACGCGCTTCACTTCGCTAATCATTTCACCCGCTCTGTACACAGGTCCTCCATGCTTTACCAACATTCTGCCACCCCTCAAGTACTAGACATAACACACACCGGATTAATCAGTACCAGACAATACAAACGATATCAGCCTTGGCAACGCTTCGGCCCATACCCAACCCTTCCTCCGCAGGCTTGGCATCAATCGGATGGCTTGGTATGGCCAGTCCAAGCCAACACAGTTACACAAAAGCCCACCCCGTGGATAGAATATGCGGGGGAGGCAGCATCAGAGCCGAAAAAGCCTGCCGTAACTGTCCTCGGACCTGATATTCGACCCTCGGAGGGGAAAACCAAGTTACCCAATGCAACATGATGCAGTCGGTTTCTCTTTGCTGCGGAGGATACTGCTGCTATATACCCCGAGTGCTACCTACTTATCCATGTCTACCTCGCAGGATAGGGTCAATTGGGGGTTATGGTGTGGTAGTCGTTGGTAATCTGACCCCGCTTGCGGACGGTATACCCTTGATGAAAGGGTATAAAAAGGTGCGTTTGACTGCAGTATTGAACGCACTATCAGCGACAAGAACGACAGACACAATAGCCGTCAACCAAGGAAGCAAAACCAGCAATTGACGCAAAGGTACAGGCCCTCCCGCCTTATGATACATCATAGCTAACAAGACCACAGATGAAGATCACCTACCTCGTATGCGCCACCATTCTCGGGCTCGCCATGGCCGTGCCCGCCGCTGAAGGCACCGACAATGTGGCGGAACCTATTGTCGTCGAAGGGCTCGAGGTACGTTGGTTCATGCTCAGAAAAGGAATGCCACTGCTGATACATGCGGGCTTTTGTTCAGTATGCCCGCTGCGGTGACCGCTGCAGTAATGACCGTGATTGTCGAGATAGGGACGACCATAATAGGCGATGTAGATACTGTCATCGTCGGCGAGGAGAAGTACGTTGTTTTGATGTGTTGAACGTTTAATGTAATGACGATAGCTGACTCTATTAGCGCCGGGGCACTTGTCGGGAGAATGATGACCATTGATAGAGGTAGAGTGATGGAGTAGGAAGAGACTATGTGACGGGTGGGCTGGGGACACTGGAGATGACTGGCATGACGAAGAAGTAGTTTGGGTCGTTGATATGAAATCCTATGGGAAGTGACCAAGACGGTCAAGTTTAACGAATTTATGAAGTGGGATTATATATGATTTGTTTGTTTACGCAGTCAGCTGTCAAATTGTTAGTTGAGATTAGTCCTTTGATGCATGTGAAGTAGACACTAACCATGATAACGCTACACCGAGTGCATATCCTCGCAGCGCTGCAGACAGTTGGCTAGCTTCATTTTGACATATAGACAGAAGATACAGTATTCCACTTTTAGTAGTGCTTATCATTCCATTTTTTACTAATTAGACAATATTGGTTAGAGTGAAGGCATCCTTAACAATGTAAACACCACCCTTACATCCTGTCAGTATTACACACACATGAAAATCTCCATCCTTCGCCCCGTTTATATCCCAGGCTACACCAACACTCCAACAAGGCGTTCGTGCAACAAACCGCCAACCTACTATATAAACCTCGAACATACAGCACACACTCAAACTCTCCCCACAAGAACATAACCCAACAATGTAGAGCAGCAACAATAACAACACCTCATGAAATCAGCAATCCTCGTCAGCAGTCTCCTGCTACCAGCAGCGCTCTCTGCTGCTCTGCCCGACGCAGTGGCATCTAACCAGCAGGTAGGTTCGCGTGACATGCAAAACTAATCTACCGTCAAGAACGCCTTCTGATACAGCTAGGATATACGGTGTCATACGCCCTGCTCGCGGCTGTGGAACAATTGCGGGTTTCCCTGCACGGCTTGTCATCCTGTCTGTTCTTTCGATTTCTGTGGCTTTGCAGGTACTGATGAGGAGGGCTTAGACAAAAGGAGTGTGTTATAAGGCCGGCGGACGAGATGAGTGGGGGAGTGGATGATGGGGAGGGATGGTTGTGGTGGACGAGGAATGAGAGTGTGGTGTTGGCGTTTGTGTGGAGGTGGTTGTTTGGGGGATAACGATGGCATGAGCTATTGTTTTCTTGACATGAATCTTATTACGATGTTGATTACGATGTTAGTTACGATGAAATAGTAGGATATATGATCAGTTTACAGAATGGATGACACAAGGTCAATGAGATGAGCTGTGTTAAACACTAGCTACAGAGACAACAGATGCAGTCCACATAGTAAAACGCGTCCTGCGAAGAAGAGTATCACGAGCCAAACCCATGGGGCAGGCGAAAAAGATACTTGTTGTTTGGTGAATTACTGCTCCTGCAGCATCCAAGCGCGAGGCCACTTGCCGGGTCCCAGGCAGACACCAGCAGAGCAAGTATCAGTGTGGCAGCAGCCGGCGCTGTTTGAACAGGCACGACGGCAACGGGGATCGCGTTTCTCAATGGCGGCCTCAGAATCACGCTTCTCGGCAGCGCGCTTGGTGTTCATGGGAAGCTTGCCAGGGCCGCTGCACTGACCACGCCAGCACATGTCAGTGTGGCAGCAGCCTCTGTCGTCATGGCGGCAGCGGCGAGGACATTCGGGATCGCGCTTGGGGTTGCGGGGCTCGTGAGCGGGGTGAACCATGTTGTCGACGGCGTCCTGGCCCAGGAGGTCATAGACGGTGGCCTCGTCGAGGTCATCGAGTTCAAAGACTTCTTCGTCGTCCAGGATTATGGTGCCATCATGGGCCAGAACGGAAGTGTTGTCGGTGACTGAGACTGTTAGCTGAGAAGGAAGGGGAGGGGAGGGGAGGAGAGAGATACTGACTTTCAGGGTTGATCACATCGTTGCCATCAGGCTGGGGAACGCCGACTGCAGTCACCAGGGTGACCAACAGGGCCAGGAAGAGGAAGATGGGAAGCTTCATTGCTCCGTGACAGGTCAAGGATGGTTTCAAGTGTGGTAGGTTGATGGAAGTAAGATGGAGTTGGAAGTAGGATGGAAGAAAGAGAAAGATGGCGAGAGAGATGGGCGAGGAAGAGAGAAAGGAGAGGAGGAAGAAGAAGAAGAAGAAGAGAGGAGAGGAGAGAAGAGGATTAAATAGTCCAGCCAGAGAGAAGTCCAGTGACTTCGTGAGAGAAGAAAGTCTGGATGTAATTTCAGTGTTGGCAACAGCATTTCCTATTTGAGTATATGTGAGTCTCCTCAGGCTCCAGCTGGAGTCACCATGAAGATCATTCACCTGAATCTGGGTCACTAGACTTTATGCGTGAGATCATCTAGCCAGACTGGCTCTATATACTACCACTGATCACTGCTGGGTTTTGTCAAGGTGATATCCAGTGATATTACAAGACTTGACATGTCAAGCTAGGTATAGCTATGAAGTAGGACTTCATTGTCTCCAGTGAATCAACTACCAGCCTGCAGTCTGCTTGTATTCATCAGAAAACAATATATTGTAAATATATATAACTATTAATGTTGATAGATGATAAGGAATATACTAGAAGTTATACTGTTAACCCTGTTTATTGTTCGAGTACTATCATACCCTGTTACTATACTTCTCTGTGACAGCCATATGAATATTCCAGCACAATGTACATCTCTCCACGTTGTCTCAACGTGTCTACTTATTAAGATTCAAACTAACTCAAGGAACAGGCTCGAACAGAAAAAAGACGTCTAGTTTGAATCCATATCAAGTCCCATGTGCCATACCAACCATACAGAGTACAACCAGGGATCCACGGAAAAGCTCAAAAGCTTGATTTCTGTCAGAACCATACAGTCGTATTGGCTGTTGGAAAATACTCCTCTACTCCATACTTTACACTGTCTAATCAGAATGTAGGAATATGATTAGGATCCGCGACCCACACGTTCAGAATCACCAATAATCGCGGTTGTTCGAGCACATCGCAATCCACCCGCCCCCTGCCCACCATGCCTCCTGTGCTCCGTACAGTCGTGAAGATATGAGGTGTTGGGGTTGGAAGCTAGAGGAATATGGGACTTATCCAAAAATTGCGGGTTGAAGGCACTGTCATAATACAGTGTGACGACTGCGTGCATCCCCAAAATGATGCTCAATGCAGCCAAGCTAGTCCAGACATTGCTGTAGGAGATCCACAGTAGAATGAAAATCGAATGCTTAGCGGCCATACCAGCCAGAGAATCTATCAGCTAGCCTGTCAAGCAGATATGGGGTTATCTGGCAAGGAATAGTCGGAAGCGTCGGAATCCACATCTACAAGCTTATAAGTCGCGTTAGCGCTGTCCGATGAGGACCCCATCCTACATCCTTCAAGTCTGTCGTTAAACTCCCACCTAGATAGGAACACGCTCGTTCAGTATGCGTTCCAACCTCCTCCTCAGTAGCTTTGCGCTGGCCACCAACGCCGCATCATTCAACCCCCTCCATCATCTAGCAGGTATTGCGCCCACCTGGAAGCCGCATAACCCTCCCCTGGACACCAAGCCCCCCGCCGGCTGCAACGCAACCAAAGCAGCGTACCTGGTGCGTCATGCCGCCATCTACGGCAATGACTTTGACTACGACACCTACATTGAGCCCTTCGTCGAGAAGCTCGCCCAGAGCGCGCAGGACTGGACCGCAGCAGACAGTCTGAGCTTCCTCGCCGACTGGACGCCCCCCAACGAGGAGGCGCACATGGAGGAAATCACCCGCGTCGGCACCAACGAGGCCATCACGTTGGGCGTGGAGGTCCAGGAGCGCTACGCTGATCTGAAACCTCCCGCGAAGGTCTGGGCTTCGTCGGCTGATCGCACTGTCCGGTCCGCCGATGGCTTTATCACCGGCTTCACGAATAACCACCGCGAGGAAATCGATCTTGAGACTGTCCCTGAAGAGGAGAACACCGGTGCCAACTCTTTGACTCCATACAAGGCTTGTCCTGCGTACAGCTCGTCCTATGGATCCGACCAATCGATTGTATGCTTTTCCATATAGTATCCACAAGTGCCATCGCTAACTAGACACAGACGTACCAAAAAGTCTACACCAGACCCATCATCGAGCGTCTGCGCAAGCTCGCCCCCTCCTTCAACTTCACGCGGACCGACATCGTCGCCATGTTCGAGCTCTGCGGCTACGAGACCGTCATCCGCGGCGACTCGCCCTTCTGCTCACTGGACCTCTTCACCCCCGCCGAGTGGCTGTCCTTCGAGTACGGCAACGACCTCATGTACTTCCACAACACAGGCTATGGCCGACCTCTCTCTCCCCGCCTCGGATACCCCTGGGTTCGCGCAGTCACCGACGCACTCGCGGACGGGTCCTCCGCGCAGGACCTGTACGTGTCGTTCACCCACCGCGAGGTGCCCCCCGTTATCGCCACCGCACTGGGCCTCTACAATAACAGCGACTTCTCGGGCGCCAACAACCCCAACTTGACCATGCCCTCCGACCGCATTAACTACCACCGCGCTTGGAAGAGCAGTGAGATCCTTCCCTTTCTGACCCACATCGCTATTGAGAAGATGGAATGCGGCGCGGAGGGATACCATGATGGAGACTACTACCGCGTACTGGTTAACTCGTCGCCGCAGCCGCTGACGGAGTGTCGGGATGGGCCGGGCGAGAGCTGTTCCGCTGGGGAGTTTCTGCGTTTTGTGGACGAGAGGGGGGCGCAGTTTGGAGATTTTGGTGTCGCTTGTGGGGATCTTGATGCTCCTGGGAATTTGACCCTCTATGAATGATCGACTATGCAGATAATTGGCTATACTGTCCGAGACGGAAGGGACTATTTTTGGCTACAACTCTCGCTTTTCCGGTTCTACTAATTGACGCAGTTATACCAGGATATGTATTGGTGTACCAATGAATATTAATTTAAATTTTCCTGTCTCTGATAACTCTCGTAACCATGGTGGACGGACCTCTTCCGCCATCACAGGCATACTACACCTCTCCGTGGGTAACACCGTCACCTCACTCCGTTGAGCAAGGCTTTTCTATCACCTGATTCGTAAATAAAGTCAATCCCGGATGATCTTCTACCCAACCAACAGAGTAGCGTATCGTAAAATCAAGAAAGTTATTCTATCGCCACTACAACATGTTCACCACATCCACACGACCTACGACCATTAATACATCCCAAGTAAACAAATCCACCCAATTCAATACAGTTAAACAAAAATACTTTAAATAGTAGCACAAACATCATACCCTGTAAAAATAACCCACTCCACCAAAAGCAAAGAATGTTTGCTGATTTTGAAACGGACCAGTCTGTCGCGTAACCACTATCTAATAGTATATATAAGTGCATAAATATGAAAATGAATTGAAAACACATCCAGGCTGAGTCAATTGCTCCTTGGTGAGGTACGTTCTTCTCTTGGCGTTTCTCACTGCGTACTTTGAGGAGTGTTGATATGGTGTGTAGGGCTGGGTTGTAACGTGATATTGTTTATGCTACGGTGCTTGGTAGTTACATAAGCTGGGGACAGTAACTTAGTTCTGTTTAGTTCTGTCTAATCGTACGTGTTGTAGCAAATGGGAGATAGAATGGTATCATGATTGGCCTGTCGGTTGAGGCACTTACGATCCAGGATGGATAGTCAGTGAGTCTTGTAAGATAAACTTCTTGACAAATAAAGGATCAAACTACCAAAACTATAATATATACTAGTAGATAGACAGCTAGGTAGACAGAGACAGCCAGCCAGCCAGACAGATAAAATACCAACGCTCAGCGCAAATAAAAGCCAGTCAAACCTAAGCAGCCGCGCGCTGACCGTAAACAACATGCACCTTGGTGTACAAGTGATTCGACAGATCCTTGAGCTCGTTCTTGCTCCCAGCAACGAGGGCTTCGATGCGCTCGCGCGGCCAGCCCAGCACGCGCGTGAACAGCGCATACGTGTAGGGGCCCATCGCCTCGAACATGTTGACTTGGTGGTAGCGGCCGATTTCCTTCAGTTTAGGGTCTTTGGGCCAGGGGGATTGGGGGAGCTGTCATTTGATTAGCATTCTCCACCGACGAGAGAGACAAATTGAGGGAGAAGAGAGGGGTACCTTGTAGATATCCTCGTGCACGTTGACAAACCCGGCCTTCTCCATGCGGCCCTTCCAAGTAGACACGGTCTTCATGCTCTTGCCGAACGTCTCGGACGCGGTGTGCATGTTCTCGACCGCTTCCATCAGGCACTTGGCTTTGTGGTGGGTGCCGTCGTCGGACGTCGAGGTGACTTCGATGGAGGCGATCTCGAACCATCCGTTGGGCTTCAGGTTGGCCAGAGCCTGCGTGAACAGGCGGTCGTAGTCGCGGACAAACCCTTCCAGCTCGCGGCCGTGGATAAAGTCGAACGGTTGGCTGTAGGACCAGGGGGCTTCGTAGTCGTCGACTTCGAAGCGGCAGTTGGGGGGGATCCTTCCATCTGTTAGTATTGAGACACCTTGATGATCTAGGTTAGGAGTGGCTGTACCAGGAGGGCTGGATCGGGGAGAGGTCATTTCCTGGGTGGGTTAGTTATCAAATGTCAAAACGTGTGTCTTCCTGCCATACCGATGACTTCCGCTTCGGGGTGCTCGCTGTACACCATATTAGTCGCGTCTCCCTCCCAACCCAGTCAATCAGGCAACTCACTCGGCATAGTCGATCGCCCAGATACCCGTCCCCGTACCGATGTCCAGCACACGACCGGGGTTCTTGACGGGCGCGCGGCACAGCTCGCCGCTCAGCAGCATACGGTAGATGTGGTGGCTCTGCTGGAGTCAATATCCGTCGTCGTCATCGTCGCGGTCGCATTTCGCGGTCAAACCCACCAGATCCATGCGGTCCTGCTCCTGCTCGTCGTTGGGCTGGAATATGTCAGAATTGAGTCGTCGTGGGGGTGGTTGTTGTTGCCATCGCTGCCTACCAGCATGTATTCTCCCTCATGGTACGAGTGGTATCGGCGGCCGTTCTGCGCGGTTTGGTTAGATCGATTCGGTGCGGTCGGCGATATCGAGATCGCTCCTTCGAAGCATTTACCTCATATCTGCACGGTCGGTTAGTACCTCTGGACAACTTGCACCCAATCGTGCTTCACCTACTGATAGTTGAACGCGCTGGAGGTGATACTCGTGGTGTAACTGGCGTCGCCGATTCTGCGGTTCCGGTTAGCGACGGCGGACGATGGCGGTTGCAAATCAGGGTACTTGCGAGCCGGCAAAGGTGGAATCGTTATCGCTTTGATTGTCCTATTCGCAGTCAGCATATAACACTTATCAAGTCATTTTGGAACGGAAACCGACATCAGGCTCGATGATGGCCGGGCTGCGCTCCTGGGGCTCCAGATGCTGGGGCTCCGGTTCCAGGTTCTGCGGTTGCGCCTGGCTTTGGGGCTGGCTCTCGGCGGACATTATGATGGTGGGTCGCACGAATTTCTGCTTCTTTCGTTCCGTATATATATCGAATTCGCGCAAGATGATTACGATTATTATATCCCCCGCGTTCCGAGACCACAAACCACGGGCCGTCAAAAATGAACACAACGATCGGTCGGTTCGACAACGCGTCAACAAAGGATAATCCACCCAAGAGGAGAAAGGTGGGAAAGGATCAGAAACAAAGAGTCAAGAAAAAAAAAATCCATCCTACAAGACGCCGGACCGGGCTTGGAGAATCCCTTAATAACGGGCAATCCGGCCGGGTTACTCGTGCGCTGTCAACATCCGCCTGGCCAACGATTCGCTACGGCGGACGCAGCTGCCCCAATGCCGCGCCGTCGATCATAGGCTAGTTGACAAAAGGAACAGGGGCGGCCTGACCCCGAAGTGGAGGTGGTGGCACCTTTAGTGGTGGTTTTAGTCGCGATTAGTGACGGGTTGTGGACCCCGGAGGCTGCCTCGGTTGCTACTGAGCTGCTATGTTTGGCTGGCTGGGGGGTGGCTTGGGGAAGAAAAGGAAGCTGTCCGGTTGACTCCACGGGCAGAGTCGACTCCATTCGGAGGGAGGAGACTGTCCTAGACTAACCTGATGGTTAGTGTTGAACATGATAACCCCGACAGCTCGTCTTCATCAGGGTAAGTGGTGGCGTCTTTCGTCGCGGGAGAAGCAGGAAAGCCAGTTGACAGGTCAGTTTCGGCTGCAGCATTTCCTCCGACTTTAAATGCCACCATGCATGGACTATTTCTTTTCCATCTGCTAGATCTGGAATGCCCCGGGGGAGGATTGTATAGTTATTGGACAATGCCCTGTATTTTTTCGGAGCCAAACAATCAATTCTCTTTCCCCTCCCTGATGTTTGGGAATCCACCAGGATATTTTTTTCCCCACCCACCTGCGGGCGGTTCATCGGGGCACCACCCATCCGTCGTTCCAACTTTTTTTTTTTTTCTTTTTTTTCTTTTTTTTTTTCCCACCCAGACAAGCCAGGAAAGAGACTTCGAGAATGGTACATTGATCGGCCATGTGTGCCCGTCATTCCAGAAATGGCATGATCATCGCATGATCCAGTTTCCCACCACCGGCGCCGATCGTGCCGCTTCCCCTTCCCAGACTCCCAAACTAAGTTAACTTCCTGGCAGACAGCCAGCCATGTGGCAGTGGGGATGTTCCCGACCCCTCTTTCTCATGGATGAGATTATTTTGGACAAGGAGAACCGTCGACTGACTCGTAGAATCCTTGATTTGCTAACGGACAGAGGGTACCTACGACCTACTACGTAGTAGTCCGACCATCGCGGGGTTTACTCGAATCCCGTGGATTCAAACGGTTCAACCCGCCAGCGCGAATCCCGCGGAGCGGCTTTACCCCATCCGGTCTTGTGAAGGGTATCCTCCCCGGTCGGCCCTCGATACGGATAGTAAGACACTAGACGGAGGGGGGGTTTCTCCATGGCGATTGCGTAGCGATCAGGACTAGCTGGTGGCCAGAACAGTACCGGAAGCTGCGACTGACTCTTTCGAGGAGGAGGGGTACGTTACTAGGTAGGGTTCTCGGGGATCACGTTGCCGCGGTGTGCATCTTCAACGGTTGAACAATTTGGCTAGCTTAGCTGCCACAGGTACTTTTGTTTAGCTTCTCGCGTGGGGTAGTTGGCGTTTGCGACCATGATCCAGGTGTTACATCATGCGGGATTCGGTTTCATTTTGGAAGGAGGGTGAGAGAGAAAGGTGTTATGGTGGAGGAACGGTCCCTCATAAAATGGCATAAATGTGGATAACCCGGCGACGTCGATGTATGCGGCGTAGTCGCCGTAATAACCGATTGACCGCTCAATTGGATGTGGGGCAATGCAAAGATATCAATTTGGATAAGCAGTTGCCAGTCACTCAAGAAGGACGATTAGCTGGTCCTTGGAAGGGTTGTCATTCTGTCCCATATGAACTGCCCTTTGAAGGTAATAATACCCGATTATCTCCCTTTAGCAGAGACATGCCTATGATTGCTGGGTTAGACAAGTCATATTATCCCAAAATTAATCCACACGTAATAATGACATTGCCCAGTCCTGCATCCAATCAAATCTTGGACTCACCCCGTAAGGATTATCAAACAAGACAGCCAAGAAGAATCATCACGAGGATCAGTCTTGATTACGGTAAAAATAGTTCTTACGCCCCCAAATCTGGAAGGCCCGCTGATCGATGGACCGGATGATTCGTCCTTGGGAATATCGACCTTTAAATCTTCGGTCACGGACTGAGCAGACACGCTTGAGTGGCATCTCGCGTGGATTGCTTATGGTACTCTGTACAAGTGACTATGTGAATCAAGTCCCGTTCTGGAATAGTGCTTGATTAGCCCCGACTCGATAAATTCTTACAGGTAATATGGCAGGTTGGGAATAAAAAGGCGAGAGAAAAGCCATGCAATACATCTCACGGTGATTCTGTTTACACCTTGAACTCGAGGGTGATTACTTTTTTTTCTATTTTTTCCAAGACAAAGTACTCAGTGCTAGAACGGAATGTTTGTCAATAAAGCTTATGGGTGTTCTTCATAGTTTCGATCCTCTGCGCTGATCTTCAAACTAAAGACACTATTTGCCTGGGCAGCTGAGTTTCTAGCTTTCTATTACTAAAATGCCGTATATGCGAATACGATTTGTCTCAACCAGCAGTGCTTCGTTATTTACTGTTTGATTGCGATTAAAATAGTGATGGTACTTTGTTCTATGGTCCTGTTCATGTCAATATCAATTGCTTGTGTTCAAGATGAACACGCTTTGACTTGGGATATTCATATACAGCATCTAATACCTAGTAACACTTGCGTTACTGTCACTCTAGACTTGGAAGCCAGCATCATAAGCAATCAAGCATGATCAGCGTGAATTACGCGTGTTATATATACAAAAGACAGTATAAGTACCTGCTCTAGCAGCTGGATCGATCATAACAATATGAATATAGAATGGTGACAAACAAGCAAACTATATAAAAGTCTAATAAGACTCAGCTGACTAGCGACTCCACAAACTAGAGTATTTTGAACTCTAGATCCGGGAGATGCCAATCTATGGGTATCACTCAGCCCACTATAGTGTTTTTATTCGGGTTTACCATATCTGTAATCTTTGATTTATTGTTCTCCTGGCTCTTTCTGACAGCGAATACGGAACTGACAGAAGAAGTGCTCGTCAGTTACATTTTCTCAATCTGCCATGGCTCGGTGTAATGATATCCAAACCTACCGGGAAGTATGATCCGTACTCTAGTATTATTAACATCTAAAGGGTTGTGATATCTGTCCCTTTCCATAATCTAGAATTGCCCGGACCGTAGAATACTATTATAGCGCCCGAAATATGAGATGATATCCATAGCAGATCTTGTTGGAATATCAATAGTTTGACGGCCCTATCATGCCGATCGTTTTTTTTTGGTCTAGTGATCGAGAACAGCCGTCCTAACAGATATCAAATGTTTAGATACCAGTCATATCAAGCCCGCCCAAGAAGGCGTTTTGTATCTTGCTTCAGTGTCTGAGATTTGGTCAAAGCAATGATTTTGGAGCACCGGTATCATTGGAACGCTGACACATTTGGACTCGAATTCTGTAAAAAAACACTGAGTTCCGTATACACGACTACGAAGCGAATCTATGGATACCGTCGAAATCAATATTCACTATATGGATACCGCCGAGCAGGCTGACCGGCAGACCCAAAAGATATCTTTGTTGGGCCCCTCTGCATGACTGCGTAGTAAATAGAAAGTTGACTGGTATCCTTAAAGGTAATCAACATATACCCTTGATCAGGTTTTGCTGTTAAGCGAGGGACGGAATCGTTAAGGAAGAAAGGCAGAATCATCAAGGAAGAGAAAAAGATCATTAATAAATTAGGCTATAGGTAGCACTATGTTTGTAAGAATTGAAGCCCTCGCAGACGTTCATCTTGACTTTAGAGCACTGTGAGATTCGTCGCAGACAAATCAGATCAGAGAATAGCTTGAGTAGTAAGAATATATTTGTAGGAGGCCCGGTAAGAAGAGCCAAATGATGGCAATATGATGACTATGAAGAAATGCAAACATTTGCACAATTGCTATACTATGAATGGAATCAAAGCACGAATAGCCAAAATGTCTATCTATGTAGGAAACCACCTATGCTTCCCCATTTGATGTCCCACTATCCCACAATATCCATGCATCTAATATTTCAATTGCCGCTGACCCCAGTATCATACTGTGGTAAGCCTAACAAACAGGTTCCTCGCATTTGTAGAACCAAAGAGCATACTGGACCAAGAAGGGTTCTGTCTTCTGTCTTGATTTGCCAAAATGAGCTTGTACCAAGGCGATCATGGACTATTACTTAGCGGAAGGGTGACGCATCAGGCGGAGACCTGTTAATAATAATGTTCTTATCCCCATCTCTCTATACCTCTAGCCCAAGTTTGTGGTCGTTGTAGCCGAGCTTATTCTGAGACAACCAGAGAGCATTCGCGTGGTTTTAGTAGAGTTCGTCAATGGTATTGGGGTCAAGAATCAAGGGACCTGAGCAACTAGACGCTTCTCAAATTTGTGAGAGGAGTGAAAGAGCAACTGAAACATTGATGAAGTCGATAAATCTTAATACTATGGAAAGATTGTGGATAGTCGCACATAGTTATAGAAAGATAACGAGTGAAAAGAAGATACTCTGCGTCGGAAAAGCTGCAAGTTATCTGATACATTAGCTTTTTGAATCAACTTACAATTCTACAAAATTGAGATTGATGGAATCTATAGTAAAGTTGACTGCTGATCATGTCAAGAAATTGCACAGAGATAGAGAAGTTTAATGTATAGCGTTGGCATGTGGTCCGACGCGACAACCGCGTCCAGAGAAGTATACCAAAATAGACCTTGCTATACATTCCTTTAAACGGGAGCATAGAGCATATTATCTTCCAGGGATTAGGCGGAACTATCAACAGGGACTTGTGAGATAGCAGAAAGCGTCTTGATATTTTTAGTACAGACCCTGCAGGTGTCAACCTTCCATCTTACACCATTCTTTTTCCATTTTCGAAGATCGTCATCGTCATCAAGACCTTCTTTTTTACTCTTCCGTCTCGGAGATTATTGTGTGATGCTGGACACAATATTATTCTCGCCAATGGTAACACCTATAGTATATCTCCCTTACAACACATGCGGATCAACAACGGTGGCCTGAGTTATGTCCGGGTGAGGGCGTCAGATACCGGTTATAGCCAAGGCGTATTTCCACATCGTTGACTTAGCATGGCATTATCAACAACGGGCGAGCTACCTACATGATCACCCAATGAAGACAGGAGGAATGAAACAGGGTATCACATGGAAAGCAGCCACAGACGCTTTGGTCTCGTCGATAGCGGACGACAAAAAGACACACGTTCAAGGACAGATGCTGACCCTTGTCCGAGTCCGACTTGTACCACACTTTCACCCCCTGAATGGGTGTGTCTATGTCTGGGCATTGTGTCGCTAATATACTCCGTACGGCGTAGCCAATGTTATCGCTGCACAGCGAAAATCATATGTTGGACCCCCTCACCCTGCAGCAGCACAGCCTGACGATCAGGTACAGGATGCATTTGGCCAATACAATCCAATTCTGGAATCCCCCACCCAAAGAATGACAAAGCACATTGACATCACCTGTTTGTTTATAGAAACCGAAATAGGAAAACAAAAATTCGAAGCACAGATTCGGTCCAGCGTGATGTCATGGTGCCTCAGGAACAGCCAATCTGAAACAAGATCTACGTCTGAGTCATCATTCCGCGACATGTGAGTTCCGCATCTGGGCGACTATCACACACAATCCCAGGCTCTCCGTTCGGGCGAGATTAGTTCTTACATTCCGATCGGTGCTGGGGTTACATTAATTGTGGCCCGGATGATATCAGCGAATGCGTACCATGCCATGCCACACAAGTCTGTCAGGAGGACGGAATGGCCCGTGTGGAGGGTGACAACGGGGTCACCCTGGTTGTCCAAACCGCATTCTGACACTTGGCTGTGCTCGATGCGGTTGGCGTAAGGCTGCATCTGGAGGACAGAATTGTTCAAGTTTTTTCTTGGGGGCTGAGCCCAGGCCGATCTGGACCCAAAGCGGAGGAAGTCCAGAATGGATACCAATGCGGGTGACATCCCCAGACGGCCTAGGAACAGGAAGGTGCGTCCAGACCGGACTGTAGAAAATGGTGGTGCCTGATGCGGGCGTCTGAATAGATTGCCACTCGGTCTTTGTTTCACCCCCGTGGTGCGTGTCTGTGTCGGGTTGATTGGCCACAGAGCGCCGCCAAGCTCTGGGTTTGCTGAGTTAGCAGAAGCTTGGCTTACTCAAAGCCAATGGAATCGGGAAGATATGCTGACGGTGGATTCTAACGTCATGGGTTCCATGGGCGGCCGCGTCACAGAGCCCGGATGGTGCAGCGCCGGGAATGGCTTCTCATCATTGGTTGTGTTTGCGTGATCACTGCTTCTAAAAAAAAGATTAAAAAAAAGAGGCCCTGGCGGAGGATTTAAGCCGGGCGTTTCCCCGGGTCTTCCCTGTTTTTTATCAAAATTCTCCCTCATCAGGACATATCAAGATATACATCAAGAATATACCTTTTTGGCGTTTGAATCAATCCATACATCATGCCTACCTCTCGTACCTCCAGTGACCGCAGTGGATCCATTGGATCCTACGACAGCCCCAACGGCCACGCCTACAAGACATCTCTCTCCAAGCAAGCCGACCCCAACTCGGCCCTGAACGAAGCCCAGCCCAGTTCGTGCCCTTCCCTGCATCCTGATAAATAGTACCCAGTGACTGACGATAACAGTGGCCAGCCTCAGCTCCGGAGACTCGATGAACGGCATGTCGTTGCGCTCGGTACAACATCGCGATAGAGAAGGGAACATCATCTGTAGGTTGCCTGTCTGTCTATTGCTATATCATGGCATCATGCTAACAATCTCTAGCGGAACCCGATCTGGCCAACCCTACGAGATATCGCTTTGAGCGTCCCCTGGATACCATCCGGGCCCATGAAGCCGCTATCGACCGCCGCCGTTGAGTGATACTCTGAGACTGGCATTCTTTTGCACGACGAGACGTATATTGGGTTTTTCTAGCGATTGTATAATATCTTTTGATATATTGGTAATGTGAATATTCAATATTCTCTTGATAGCAACTTCGTATTAGGTGGAGATAGGCTGTGCGTAGTGACTTTTTATGAATCACTCTACATGAGTATGCAATTTGTCCGCATGGTATCATCATTTCACGCTGACTTCTATGTTCTTCGTACCCTTCCCACTGCCTCTCGAGTCCCATCTGGTATTATCTGCACGGTCGAGGAATCGTATTCATGACCAGCTTCAGTCGAGTGGTTTCCGTGGATTTATTAGCGTAGAAAACCAAGAAATAAACCATGTCCATCGAGTAGCGTTCATCCAAGTACATTCTGAATATCAACCAATTCAGATATCACCCCAATCCCTGTCAGGCCAAACGTCAAACTCTACTACAATTTAGCAACATCGACCGAGCATCAAACTCCAGCATACATACATAATTCGCGTAGAACCCCGTAATTGTATTCCCGACGGGAATATCCAAAGACTTATTTTCCGGTGAATTGCTTTTGAAGCCTCCAAAACGGAAACTCCTTCCCCAGTTCGTGGTGATCTGTGCTGTATCAGATACGGCTCAAACGCACAATAGATGGGTTTATACCCACTTCAACCCCACCCACGCGAGGGTCTCCCCCTTCCGACATTCGGACTTTTTCTATGATTTCTCCACCGGGACCGTCGATCGCAAAGTTCGTTACCCTGAAATCGTCACATTGAAGCGAGTAAACCCCTAAAACATGACTACACTCATCAGGAACATTCGCATCGAAGTTCAGCTTGATGCCTCTGATCAAGGGGTATGCACGGTCCTGTACCGAGATCCCGCGCAAGTGTCGGAGATTTATCCCGGCGGGGCCCCCAAAGGAAGTCCACATTAGCGGTGCATGGTAGGGCCGCAGCACGCCGTTTTGGGTATCGGTAAAATGAAGCCCATGTGTTGGAACGTCGGGGTACCATAGTGCGGTGTGGAGGAGGGACTTTTCATGATTCGGCTCGTCGGTAACGAACTGCGCTGCTTGGACGGAGAGTCGGACCATCTTGAACCCCTGTGGGTGTCAATTGATGCGAGTTGTAAGGCCGGTGGATGGAACTTACATCAAAGCCGGCTTCGAGGGCCGATATACCTTTAGAGCATACCAGGCGATTTGTGTGTGGTGCTCTGTCGGGGGAGCCGAACCACCGCGATGCGGTTCCGCCACCGTGGATCACCTGTATGCCTTCTACACCTCGCGATCCGATGGCTAGTTTGAAACCATTGAGGCTGGTGACAGACTCAGAGCACCAGGTGTTGTCTGCACTGTAGCCGATAGATAGGGCGGTGCCGTCGTTGGCGGTGACTCTTATGCCCGTGACGTACTTTGTTCTGTTAAGAACTAGGATCGAAAAAGAGACTTCGGCAAGTTGTTCTGGAATTTGGATAGTCCGTGTGCGAAATTCCCGACAGCCTTCATCAAAGTTGAACCTTCTGCGTGCGGGGCATGGTCTGATGTTGGCGGATACCTCTCGCCATCGTGTGGCTGACACTTGAGTGATCAGGGAGTGACGCGCAGACTCCTCATTCCACTTGAGCTGGAGTACGTCTTGGACCTGATTGATTAGACCACTCACTCGCCGCCTGTTTAACAGCGCAGGTGGAAGAAGTGCTGGGTTGGTGCGACGATACAGCCACCTCCAGTTACTAACCTCCGGTAGGCCCTGAATCTCACACAACCACGCCCTCTCTCCGCCCTTTTGGAACCTCGAACGCCAGAATTGCTGACTGGAAAAGGTATAGACAAAGGCTTTCGATGTGAGACGGAGACGGCAAACATCAGCCGTTGGAAGGTAAGAAATGATAATATCGCGTATCTCTTGTGGAACCATGCTGAACAAATCGTCATTGCCGCTGGCCGGCCATGAGCGGCATGTTTCTAGAGGCGCATCGTCGGGCGCCTCCCCGAGAAGACTTTTGATTTCCGGCACGACGCACGGATCCTTAGTCCACGAGATGAGCCTCTGCTTCTGGTCCAAAGGAAACGGAGAAGCATTATCCTCCCCAGGGTCTAAGCCATGGTTATCGATGCACTCATGACCTCCGAAGGTGTAACCCCAGCCAGCACCCGTCGACCATGTGGGGATTGGCAGTGAGCGACAGACCTCATACAGCAGAACAACGGGGACTTGCTCTGGGCAGAAACTTTGTTCCAGTAGAGACCAACAGGACTCATGGAAGACGAATCCATAACGGCCGTTTACAGGCTTACGGTTCAGAACGCCTATCTCGTCGTCTTGCGGAAACGTGTATCCGGGATCGTTCCATCGCGCGGTGTATTCCAGAGGAGCAATGCACCGACTGGTGACGCTCTCGTCGTACAGACCGACGCCGGAGACGTAAGTTCCAGTGGGGCTGGAGTAGACTGGGATGGTCAGGTTCCATTGGCATGGCCAATGCTAAGGATTTGCTTACTGGCGCGAAAGTACTTCAGCCATGAATGGACGTAGCGGTTCTGGCTTTCGTAGTCAACAAGAGCGCATCCACACAGATAACAGTAGAGACTGGAAGCCATATTTATGGGCGGGGAGAGAAGTTGGAGAGTCAGGTTATTGGAATGGAATACGTGGAGATTGCATCAAATGAGGATTAGTGCGAATGGGTCGTTTGTAGACATGTGGTAGGTCAGTCTTGTCAACAAGTGTGATAGATCAGAACATTCACCGACTTTACTTGATATTAATTTATAGAAGCCGGTAGATCTCTTCGTTCACTACCAGAACATGTAAGTAATGTCAGGCAGGTTCTAAAGTAGCCCAAAAACACTGTATAATTCGACAATCACTCACCAACCCTAATCCTTGCCTATATTTGAACAAGCATATTATTTGTCCATCACTTGCTTTGTGAATTCTGGAGACCAGAAAAATAAGTTCTAGCTAATTGCTATTGCCAGGCCTGCAGCACCATCCCATTATACACAAGATGCAACCACGTGAGGTCATACTTCGACGTCGCTGCCTTTGGGTAGAACGGGTATTCCGACTTGGATAAAGATTCCGACCCTATCAGCGTATTAGCCATCTGGATACACGGTAACAAAGAGCCTCTTCTTCACAAGAAGAGAGGAGAAGAAAAAGATTGAAGCTTGCCTCTCTCCTAGATGCTGTTGCATAACCACATATGTCCAAGATGCAAGACAAGACAAGAGCGAACGAACCGCATTAAATCCACCACATCTGGAAGTCTCAGACCAGGCTCGAATATCTAGAGCCCAAAAACTCGTTAATTGCATTCTAGACGTTATATGATTAATCCGTGCGATGATGTTTTCAGCTTGGATGAACCGATCGCATCTGTGGAGGTGACATCAATTGACAGGGTCACAGGACATGCAAGCCCTAGAACGGTCTCGACTTACTGTCCTATTAAAACCACTTCTCTTCAGTGGATAAGGGGCAGGCATTACGGTCAAAAAACAGCCATAGAATAGACGGTTGCAGTAAAGATTAAACAGAATCTGGGCCAACAAAAGTGCTCCAATTTTCGGGGCTCTTGATGAATATGGCTCTTGTAGATCGGCACAATTGATCTGAAATTATCTATAACTCTGTGAACTCTTACATGATTCATCCAAGCTTAACGTATTTTCCTCCACGTTTCTCGCACTGCATCCCCTTTGCTGGCATGAACCTGCCATTCGGTAGCGTCAAAGCATCCCGTAGTGTCGTCCCTCCTGCCCAGTAGGTTCTGCGGACGATAGCTCGGATCGGCCTTCATTCTGCGAATAACGGATACATGTATCACGGCGTCATCGGGAACCCCCCGAGCCGCGCCCTTGGGAGGTGGCCACCGCGCCACCTTCCACCTTCCTTGCGGCAGCAAGTCAATGCGCTTGACAGGGAAGTACTCCATCGCTCTCCAAGCCAGCACAGAGGCACGAGAGAGTCCATGCCCAAACGACAAGAGATCGTGGAGTGTCCCGCGGGTGCTCGACTCCTCCAGCGCCGTATGAAAGTCCAAGCTCTCATCCACACCTTGCCTACCATCACCATCTCCACCAGCAGTTACCTCGGCACAGCCAAACCTGCGCATCTTGGCCTCATCAAATCTCAATCCAGCCCGGCTGGCCTCTTGCACCATCCACACAAGCGGCGCATGGCTCAACTGGTGTCTCTCGCCCTCACTCGAGCGTTGACACCCGCCGCCGATATCCGCATGTCCCCCGGGGAACCACAACTCCTGTACATCCTGCTCCTCCACACTCCCCAACACAGCGGTATTCAGAGTCTCTGCAGGATCACCACGACTCTTCCTCTTCCAAGCCGCCAGCAAACTCGACGCCGTGCGCTCCGGCCCCATCCCCGCCAGCGGATCCGCACAAGGACATCTCGTCCCCATAGGCTTCAACAGCACAGGACGAAACTTCACCCGCCTCTCATCAACGCTAACAGCATGACGCGTTACCTGCGCCATCGACAGGATCTGTAAATCGACCCGAAAATCAGCAATGCTGTTCACAGTGTCGAACACGCCCAGGAAGCGCACGGGCTGGCTCGTCGGCCGACACAGCGTCTCGCGCGTCTCGGTCACAAAGTGCAGCGCCCGCCGCTTGGCCTCCGCGTCGCACCCGCGTGTCTTCCACGTCATGAATGCCTTCCATATCAGCGGGAGCATCTCCTCGTTGTCTGGGCCGAGCAGCCCCACGAAGTCGACCATCTCGACCAGGAACCGCGCTGTGAATGCCCCTCTGCTAAAGCCGAATACGTAGATCTGGGTCGACGCCCGGTAGTGCCGCATGAGGAAGCGGTACCCGCCTAGTACGTGTTGGTGGAATGTTCGTCCCAGGGCGAGGTCCACTGCGTGGGATGAGCCCGCTAGACGCCCCGTGCGGCGGATTGTCGTGCTTGCAAGGGAGCCGGGTGTTATCTGAGTGCCGATACCCGCTGCGAGGGTTAGTTCGGTATATATGGAGTTGGTATAGGGACGGGTGGGAATTACGCTGGTAGTAGCACACTGTTGGTAGGATGGAGTCAGTATTAGTCGATGAATGGACTGAACGGGGACATGCACTGCTCGTCGGTCCGCTCTAGCATGCGGCATATTCGGAGTATATTGGTCTCGGTGCCGTCGGTGCGGAAGGTATTGCCTGTGCCATCGAAGCAGAGCACGATTTGCCTTTCAACTGGAGTTTGTTCTTCAGGCTGCATTTTGCTTGGACTTCTTTCTCCGTCATGATCGATGCGGGAGGAAGGTAGGGGGTATGGAGTATTAGTATGCGGTGGACAGCTGGTTCTCCTATGCGCCTTGAACTACGCCCGCCGAAGTACCAATATGATATGTCTAAAGTGGGTCGCATGATGACCTCACTATATGTAGATATCAAAATATTTATTCTTGAGCAGGCGCCTGAATAAGGCGTCGTGTTGTCCCGACGTATTCCATCTTTTCAACTCTTAAGATACCACTGACCTTGGAAAAGTGCTGGTACCAAGTTGGTGTTCTTGACTATGAACTGTCCTGCATATTGAGGTCGCACAACATAGTATGCACAATAGATAACTAGTCTCTCCTGGAGTGGATTCATACACGCGCCACCTGGCGCCGTACCAGGCAACAGTTTCCAGAAGGAACCAAGTACAGAGTCATGGTCTCCACCCTCTCGGCCAACCTCGCCTTGCTATGCATTCCCGTACAGCCCTATGTAAGGTTGCCCACAGGATCCAGGCGGCAGCTGGACGGCGTACCGCCAATGTGCTGGGGTTCTACCACTCGCGTTATCTAGCTGGCAACTGACTGTGTGCAATGGTGTCCACTGAGCGAGGTAGATGCTGAGGTGAGGCCTTGGGTGACTGATGGTAGGAAAGATTGCTTATTCAGTAAAAATGGTAGTATATTTGCAGTGACTCAACAGGACAACTGAAGCTGAGTTCGAGCCAGGACATTATTATTATCTAAAAGAAGCACCTTGTTGAAACACTTGACATGCAAGCCCTAGTTCAGTGGTACATCTTCACTGCCACAAGTACATTCCATCAGCCAATGCTATAAACTAGTCTAGTGAACGTTTCTGCAAAACAGGAGAGTGCTCACCCAACTGATCCCACTCATGTGCATCATAACAGGCCTGCCGACTCAATTTCACAGCCCGTCGTGTGCGCTCTCGCATCTCTCCCTCGTACTCGTCTAGGGCAGATTTTGCGTCCTCTCCCTGATACACCTTATCGATGGCCTTGGCCAGCCAGTATGCATCTAATAGGCCGTGGTTGCCTGCCTCGCCGCGGTCTATATCCGTCAGTCAGCACCATACCATAATAGAAGGAAAAAAGTCTTACACATCGTCATCGCATGCGCCGCATCCCCCACCAACGTCATCTTCCCCCCATTATCCCACTCCAGACACTCCCAATCCACCAGCTTCACCTCCGTGACAGCCGTCCCCTCAGGAATCCCTTGCACGGCATCACAAAAACAAGGCGCGAACGCCTTCGCCCTCCTCTTCATACCCGCCAGCCGTCCCTCATCCGTCCCCTCAACCTCATCCGCCGCCGTCTTCGCCCTCCACGACAGGCATATCTGCGCGCGAAACTTCTCCCCCGCCGTCCCAAGCGTCCCATTCCGCACGGGCGTCTCCAATACCGAAAACCACATAAACGTCCCCGTCACAGGATGACACCCCTGGAACAGCAGCGGATCCAGCGCCCGCAGCGGCGCGATCGCCTCCGCAGTCATATCAACCGCAACACCCACAAACCGCATCCCCGCCAGCGGCTCATTACGATATCCCGCCGGACAAAGCGCCCGTCTCACCTCCGACCGACTCCCCTCGGCCCCAACCACCATCCTCCCCGTTGCGCGCGTCCCGTCCTCAAACCTCGCCGTAACGGCTGACCCTCCATAGCACGACCATTCCACCCCCACCAACTGCTTCCCCCAGTGGACCCTCCCCTCCAACCCGACTAACAAAGCCCGCCTCATGCCATCCCTGTTCACGCGCCATCGCTGCGACGGGGGGACCTTGAACTTGGTTTCCCCTGTGGCTAGGTCCAAGAATAGGAAATTGCCGTTGTCGTCTTTCGCGACGTCGGGATCGACTTGTTCTGCTTCGATGAGCGATAGGATCTCGGGTGGGATTGTCTTGCGTAAAGGGTCCAAACCCCAGTGCAGGGTGATGGCCCAGCCTTGAGGGCGGGCGGTGGGGGAGGCGTCGCGCTCGTAGATTTCGAAGGGGATATTCTTCTGTTGTGGGTTGGTGTTAAGTGTGTTATAGGCTTGAGGGGAGGAGGTGAAGTGTGATAATACGGACTTTTTTTAGGGCTTGGGCTAGGGCTAGGCCCACTAGTCCGGCGCCGATGATGAGGACGGGGTCCATTTCGAAGATATGGATGGTGGGAGACAGGTGGTAGAGCTTGACGAGGCTGGAGAGGGCACGTAGGTGTGCTTACGTGCTGACTGTTTGACTTAAACTTTTCTAAACTCAAACTTTCTTGTATATAAATCAGGCTATATAGAAGGCTGTGCGAGGCGGGGTCAGCCGGCACGCAGACGAGAACTGTAAGTGGGACATCCTAGGGGGCCTGATTTTATTAAATTGTATATATCAACAAGGACATCCGGACAGCCACAATTACAAGTGTGTATTTAATATACGTAGCGAAATCCAGCCTGATCACTCCCATCAGACTGTAATTTCCCCTCGATGCGACCCATGGCTGGCATTCCCATCCTGCTGGCCCGCGCGTTGCGCATCCCGTACAGCACGCGCAGGACAGTGGAAACTACAATGCCGGCGGCGTTGACAGCCACGAGTGTCAGCTTAGCGGGGAAATATCTATCTTGTTAGTTTGGAGCTGTTAGTAATCGCAGGAAGCACATACTCTGGTGCGTCGGCCGCCTGGAATGTCTGCGGACCGATGATATTGGCGATACTAAACGCAGCAGATATAAATGAAGACCCGGAGACCTGATCACGTTAGCATCCTTCGCTCAGCGCAACACATCAGGAGAATAGAATACCCGCATAGTATAATCCTTATAGTTCGCCCCCGTCCACGCAAAAATCAACGCCAACGGCGCCACCGTCGAATTCACCAGATAAATGCCCACCAGACAGCCCCCCTGGTTCGACGGGGGCAAGAAACTCATCAGACACGACCCAACCAGCGTCGGCACGAGCAGCAGATCAATCGCCAACCACCGCGAATACCGACGCGCAATCGCCCACGTCGACACCATCGTCGCGGCAATGCTGACCACCCCACTTGGCATATTCAGCAGCGCGCTCTCCTCACTCGTATACCCAAACCCTTTGATCAGCACCGCCGAGAACGTCGTAATCACTCCACTAGGCACACACACCAGCACCGTCAACAGCGCCAGCAGCCACGTCTGTGCATCGCACAACGCTCCAACCAGCGATCGCCACCCGCTCTGCTTCCGCCCCACCCCCACCCTCCCAGCCTCGTCCTCTCTCAGCCGCTGCGCGATCCGCGCCCGCTCCGCCTCGCTCAGAAACCCCGCTGTGTCCGGCGAGGACGGAAGCACAAACAGCACGAGCCCCGCTATTGCGACGTTTACTACCCCGATCGCGACGAACATCGCCTGCCATCCGTGCAGCCCTTTCCCGGACGGTGTGGCGCGTTGCGCGGCGAACGAGATCAGCCCGCCGATGATTTGCCCGGCGCCTAGTCCGCAGTACCAGAAGCCGTACCGGGGGGTGGACTCCTCTCGGGTGTACCACATTGCGGTGTAGATTGTGAGGGCGGGTGCTACTCACGTTATCTTCCACTCTTATGATAATGTGAAGAAAAAAAAAAAGGAGAATATACCGATAACAGCTTCCATCACGCCCAGCAAAACGCGCAAAGCCATCATTCCGGCAAAGTTGGTCGCCGCAGCTGAGCAGCTCAGCAGCACACCCCAGCAAAAGATGTTGATCCCGAGGACTTTCGTCACGGGAAATCGTTGCAGGAGTATCCCTGCATCTTATTGTAAGTAAAGATGCGTATATATGCAGTAGAGGACACACCTTGAGGAATCTCCGCCACGGCATAGGCGATGAAAAACGCCGTCGCCAGCCAGGAAAAGTCATTCCCGTGCATGTTGAGGTCCACTTGGAGACCCATTACATTTGCGTACTATTTCGTTAGCAGGTGGGTGGGTGGATAGACTTGACACATACGTTCAAGGAGACTTTGTCGAGGAATTGAAGAAAATACGTGAGGAACATGATGGGGAGAATGCGCCAGTCAATCTTTCGGAGCAATGCTGCGTCTTGGAGTTCATTGTCGATGGCGATGGCGATGGGGGGACTTTCTTTCATTGCTTTGGAGGGTTTGTCTGCCATGGTGTATCTTGTTTACCGATTCCTACTGCTTTGGATGTGCGTGGATGTTGATTCAGGAATTATAACAGCAATCACCAAAATCAAGAACGCTAGAAAAGGCGAGCGTGTCTGGAGCTTTTTTTCCCCTGACAAACACCATAAAGGTTCTTGTGCGTTATTATGCAAGGATCCCGAGAGAACGGACAGGGAGCGCAGAACAAGTGTGATACCAGCGACCCGTGCAACAATCGCATGCAAGACGACCCCGAGAAATGAAACCAGGGTGTTGATAGGCTATGCTCAATCAAACTTTGATAGCCTGCCACGTCTGCGCAAGAGACGCGTTTGTGCTCAGGCTTCCGTGCATTCCACGCCACGTCTTTCCCTCGAACAATGCCCAGAAAATTCTCCTCGCTTTGACTTCTTATTACTCTGTAGTTCAAAGCTTTTCCTACCGTATCTGCCAGGGCAATAACTTCATTGAGCGATAGCTGCAGGAGGGATCCACTGCCCTATAGCAACGGGTCTAGGTTCAACCTCATGCCGCGGCGCTGCAGCAGTGGGTGCGTTGCCTGGATAGCTGAAAATATTACGCACCGTGTCGAGGAAAAACAGCGGAACGATCACCTCGTAGGTGTTGTTTTTCTTATCGAACAAGTGGGTGAATTCCCTCTACCAACACCGCCTCCGACAGGTTGACAGCCTAGTCCGGGGATGCGACCATCCGCCGCAGGTCGGTTGTCGTGTCGTGTCGTGGCGTGATGCGACCATCGGCCAATGTAGAGTATATTGCTCAGTTCAAAACCCCCTCAAGTTGCTGGTCAGTATCTTGGTATGGTGGTTGTTAAGGACATGCTGTTAGAAAAAGATGGTATTGGTAGACGAGGTCTATGTACATCGACTATTCGCTACCGTTTCCCCCACACCGATCACTGTAAATTGTCTATCTATGTATCTCTTGTCGACCCTATAGGCGAATAGATAGCACCATCCATTTAATCGTACAATCCCATCCCTCCCCGAACCTCTACGCTTACCGTGATGTCAGTTTTTCGCCTAAACAGTCGCTTTTGAAGCCATTCCCGCTCGTCTCACTAATCATTTCTGTGTAAATTGGAGACGGAAACGCGTCTGAAAGGATGAACAGCGATGACATTCAGACATTGGAAAGCTTGATGCCACCTGATTGCAGTCACTTCCATACGGCTGGGGTTGCCAAGATGATCATCATTGTATAGTGGTTTATTTCAATGAATTAATTCCAAAATAAAAATAACAAGAATAATACAAACACACAACCTAGTGATACCGTCCACTGACAATAGTCTTCGAGCATCGTAGGATTAACTCACACACGTCAATCCCTTTTATGGGACATCACCAATTGGTACTGCAACGGCCAGCTATTCCTCACATTCTCTGCGTGGTCGGTATTATCGTAACTGATAGTTTCCGCAAGCAAGTCAAAATACATCTGCGCGTCCCTCGCCGACATCCTCCTCAGCGCGGTGCACCACTCCTGCGTCCACATAAAGCGGCCAAAATTCTTGTTGCGAGCGTAAATAAACAGCATATCCGCTATGTGTTTCGCTGCGTGGGCCTTGATCGTCGCGTCCATCGCCTTTTCTAGCGTGTACAATATCGCCCACAAAAAGTATAGCCTGGCCGTACGGTTTGCCAGGACTTGGGTGATCCGCCTTTGCACCGCATCCCGGAGCTCCCCAACGTGGTAGCAGAGCGCGAGGTTGTGCACTTCAACGAGGAAGCTGAGCAAATCGTATGAGTACTCTTCCGTGCTCGGGGCTTGGCCGTATCGGTAAAGACCATTACGCACATGGACCACGGGCTCAACTGGGGGCCGGATTTCCGTGAAGTGAATTTGTCCAGTGTAGACGAATTCGAGCAAAAACTTGATGCTGCGTTGGCTGAAGTTGGTTCTGACACGGTGGGGGCCGCCGTCCTTAAGAATTGAGACATTAGTGATGAGGTGGGCTGTAATTGGGGGGGGGGGGGGGGGGGGGGGGGGGGGGCTTACATGAAACTCGAAACATCGTTGGAAATAAGTAGAGTATTCGGCAAGGAGGTAGCTGTGCGCCTGAAAGGATGTACCGTCGTTGCAGATAAGGAGCACGTTGGGGGCATATCTCCCTCCATGCTCTACCTCTGCGTCGGGTGGCATGAAGTTTGTACGAAACATTGCTTGATGAAAATGGCAAGTTCTTGAGGAATGATGATTGAAAAGTATTGCTGTGTGATGTATGTATATGAACGGAGATGGTTGGAAGTGATGGGTTATCCTGGGGTCTGGGATGCCATCTAGGTGTTAGATACCGATGTAGGCTTCTTCGACTGGAAGGGGCGGGGGTTGTTATAATGATCGGAGAGGAAGGAGCTGGGGTCAACTTCTATTCATCTCAAGTAAGCGTAGACATCATAGGTGACCTTTCGTTAGAAAATGAAACCATATTTTTATGTCTACATCATTTTCTTAAGTGATATTCGATAACTTGTGCAATTATCGGTTAGGAGCAATAATCTGAGGGACATAGAGAAGACCTACCTCCCCTGTTATATAGGAAGACCATTTGTTCTTCATGGAGATGCAGTGTTTTACTCTCAATACCTTGGGAAATTCCGTCATCTATCACTCTCGAAATAATTGTTAGATACGTCGAAATAGGAATCTCTGGGTCTCTTAGGCCCTCTGCATACTGTACCAGTTGGCAATGCAAACGGCAATAGCTTGCGATTACTTCCAAAAAAAGAACTTACTTGATATACAAGAACTACTATAATAGATGTTTGTTCTTTCTTGATGCTTATGATGTTTTCTCCTCTAAAACTCTTTGTCAAGTACCATAAGATTCCTAATACAGACACGTTGGTGGGCAAACACTTGAAGCAAATTCGACGCGAGGGAGGTCTATCATATGCATGACTTATGTCAATCTCCTTCTCAGATATCATTTATCATTATCCACCCGTGTCGGCCGAAAAGCATGGTACGGATCTATTTAATGGATGCTCCCATGTTATGCATATCAAAACAGGAAAATCATAAACAGAACACACGAAGCGGATTTTCGCACAGTTCATCAGTCTAGGCTACCGGGATCCCAGTCTGAAGCGAGGCCACACCCTTGGGACCCAATACGTCCTCAAGACTGAGCCAAGAAGACACCAAGTCGTCCGATTGGCTGGTATCATAGGCATCGTCACCTTGGAGGGGGGTCTTGTTCTTGCAGAACACTCTCAGCTCTTTACATGCCACGTCTCCATTCTTCCTCAAGTATTCCCGCATCACGTCGCCAGCACTCGTGACAATCTGGCTCATCAGCTGAACGTTGCTGGATGCGAGTCCCATGGCCTGTGCATTTTGGGCCGAGCCTCGCGCAACGTGATGGATGAGGATGACGATGTTTGATATAAAGGAGTCGTCGGGCATGTATGCTGGCGTGAAGTACTGGAGGAATTTGTGGTGCTCCTTGTCGCGGATCAGTCGGAGTAATTCGACGGAGCGTTTGTGCATGCCAAAGTAGTTGTACAGGATGATGGGCTCCTCTTCTAATAGCTTGGTCTTCAGGAAGGCGAGAAGGTGCAGTATGTCGATGTTGTGGGTGTTGGACCACCTTTGGGTGATGGTTAGTTTCGGATCCGCTCGTTGAAGGTCCTTGCTGGACGGTTCGAGCTTTGATTTTTGTACAAGCTCATCCAAGATCCTGTCAATGTTTGCAATTCCGCCACCTTCCTCGGTACCACCACCGTATTGGGCGAAAAACAATTTCGCGACCGCAGTGGTGGGCTTGAGTACACGAGCATTCTTTCCGTCAGGCTTATGAAATTGAAAACTTTTGCTCCGAGAATCACGCGCAAAATTGACAGCGGATGAGATGCCCGTGGCCAGCTCAAGCCTATTCAGTGATTCACCGGCGTTCTTTGGCCGTGAGCCAATGAAAATATGAGACTCGCCGTGGATCTTGATGAAAGCATCCATATCAGGTCATCTCAGGTCTTTGTGCGCTGGAGAACTTATGACGAGGTTGTGCAAGAAGGCCAGCTGTTGGACGTCGTACCATTGGGTGACGAGCTGCTGGCCAACAAATTGCATTCGAGTGTTGAGATTGAACAGAATCAAGCCGCAGAGAATGGCGTGCTGCGAGAAAAGCGCATGTTTCTCGGGCGGGGAGCCAACGCGGGCGAGTTCAGACCGGACTCGAATATCCTGGAACAGATCTTGTATGATCCATGACTGGATGGTTGACCTTATGTTTCGGATCTCATCATCACCATCCTTTGGCCAGAATTTGGGTTGGGGGTGTGTCTTCGACAGTTGCAGATAGTCATCGATGGTCTTCTGGATGCGAAGTCCAGACATCCGGAGGTCTCCAAAAGCACCCAAGGTGCTGTGTCGCATGGTATGATGAACGTCGAGGAATATCTGGGAGACGAAGCAAAGCCACAGAGTAACCTTTTTAGTCTTGGCAAACTCAGCAAGGCTTCGAGTGATCACGTCCTCAGTAGGCATCTGGATCTTGAATGTATCAAGCATGCAAAACTCGGGCAAAATCGAGAGAAGGATGATTTTGTCTTCGTTGAATTTCTGGTCCAGAGACATCCGCTCTCTGTTGGCCTTCGGATTATAGGTGCCGAAGTAGCCTTGTTTAAACACTGGCATATGATTGTCCTGAAGGACGGCTGCGAAAGACTCAAGAAGGACTTTGGTTGGTACATAGCACCAGTCGGCTACATCGGCCATGTTCTTGTTGTATGGCAGGCCAATCTCGACGGATGGAGCTGGAGAAATGCCGCGCTTCCAAATAGCGATATTGTAGACAATAATCTGGACATTGTCCTTTTCCCTCGAGAGTTCAGAAAGGGAACTGCCCCACTCCGCCTCCACATCCTGCACAAGCTGTCGGGCAAGTTGCAAAGCACTGTCGGTCACGACGGCGGCGTTCATCAGGTCGATTCTCTTATCTCGATACTCCGACCAGGTGATGGAGAGGAATCTTCGGATATTGTTCAAGTCTTGGAGTAGGCAGAGGGTTTTAAAGAACAAGTGGCCAAGATGTGCGTCTTCTGCCTCATTGTCCTCCTCCTCCACAACAGTCACCTTGACGATCTTTTTCGATTCGGCGGGGGTCGGTTGAGATGGCGCCGTATCCTGAGGCTCCTCCACCGTGAGAACGGCGAATTTGTTCAAAAAGCTATCAGCGACGGTATCGTCACTCTGACCCTCTGACGTTGGTGGCGAATGCTTCGCTTCCGGCTTCAAGGGTTGGCTGGTCCTCCACTCGAGAGTTTCGCAGATTTGCTCCAGTGCCGTGATGAAGTGTGCATGACGCCTGTTGCTCATGGAGTCGCCCTGGCCCAAGAACCAGGAAGTGACCGTTGTTCTCAATTTGATGGCACGTCGGGCGATGGCGAGAACAGACTTGGGTACAGTGAGAGCAGAACCGGCGACCACCTCGGCGAGCTTTTGCAGATCCTTGGTAGATGCACTATAGGGAATTGGATCTGCATTTGAGCCATGGCTTTGGTTGTTGTGTTTACCCTTCCTCGTGGTAGGACCGGTAGCAGAGAGGGCAGGAGGTTGATAGCCACATTGATTGGCGGTCTCCAGTAGCCACGTTGCAAATTTATTGGTATCTGCTTTGTATCGCGCGTAACTGTTCCCCAAGAAGTCAGGTAGCATGATGGCGACTGAAGGCTGCTCTGACTGCCTGAGATGCAGCAAGCGGAAGAAGAGGATGATCGAGGATAGACGTGGGGTTGGGTTATGTAGTCTCCGTAGTCTCCACCAGAGACGCGTTCCGACCCAACCACGAGCTTTTGTCGACGGACCGATGGAACAGGTCACATTAAAGATATTATTGATGATAGTGAAGCTGGAAAGGGTTCAAATAATTGCAAAATACATAAGAGTCAAAACAACCGTCTCATGTGGGAAAACACTGCAAGTCAACATGTCTCACACTCATCATCCTCAGCCCCTTCATGATTTTCACCCATGAATCCATGAATCTTTTGGAAGCTACAGACCCAAATAGGGTATACTGCCCTGCAGTCCTCAGCCTATGACGTACTCTTATCTCTACTAGCCATGCGGGGAACCGCTAAATTCCCATCGGAACCCCACAGTCCCGTTTGTACACAATACCAATCAAAGCAGAAAACTAATAAACCAGATAAATAGAGCAGATAAATAAGGAAAACAAGAAGAAATGGCAAACACAAATCTCTCCACTCGCATCTCCATCAGCTGGCCCCCGTCCCCGCCATCTGAACCAACCGACACCCTTGTCCTGTCCGTGAATGGGTGGTACGTTGACCTGCGCGTGGACAAGGCTACTAGTGGGTTAGATTGGGCGATAGCTGGGGAAAGAATGGTTGATCAGAATGATTCCAGTAAGTATTATTTATTTCAACAATATATAATACATACTGTTGAGATATGTAGTTTATGATTGTTCAGGATAGGAACAGAGCAGACTAACAAACAACAGAAGTAGTGCGGTTCACCCACGCACTCGACTCCCACGGGGTCTTCTCCACGGCAGACTGTGGGACGTTCTCAACGCTGCCAAACGGGGATGACCTTGAGGTCGGGGAGATGCCGCGTGCGGATATTCCGGGGGCGCCGGTTTGTGCGTACGAGGAGGTATGGCGTACGCTGGTGCCGCCCGTTGCGGCGGAAGGGGAGGGGCACTGCGTGTCGTGGGTTTTGGAGGGGAGGAAGAAGAGGGTAGGAGATGAGTTGATGAGGACGTTCCTTGGGAGGGCCGGTGGGGTCTATCTTGCTTTGAGACAGGCACAGACTGTTGAGGGTGAGGATGGTTGCGTGCGGTGCGGAGGAGAGGTTAGTGCTCGGCGGGAGGAGTGGGGAATTTCGTCCGGGTGGCGCGAGAAGTATGTTTTTGAGCTCGGTGGTGAGCGCCTACCGTCGATGAGGAATGTCGTTGAAGATCAGAGGGAGTGGAAACAGGGGCAAACGGTTGTTGTTTGTGGGGAGGAATATGTCGTTCGTGGATTGGATGTTTCTTAGGGCTTTGTCATGGGTATGTTTTAGATTCATGTGAGTATTTTGAAGCAATTAAACATATATTCTTGTCGCATGCTATCAAAAACGACACCGTATACCTTCACACATAAATCCTGCCAAGAGTCCACCAAAGAGATCAAGCAAGCACAGCAGCTACGCCAATCGCCATCGCAGCAACGGCAGAAAGATTGACCCCGATCGCTCCCGCAGCCCCTTCCTCGCCACCAGCAGACCCCGTCTCAGCCGGCCCATCGCAATGCCAGTGGTCCCCATGCGGTTCACAGCCCACCGACTGGCTAGGACTAGGCATCGTAGGTGACGCAGAGCCGGTGGCATCACCCGAGGCGCTAGATGTAGCGACTCCTTCAGTTGATGCAGGCCCGTCGCAGTGCCAGTGGTCGCCGTGGGGTTTGCAACCAGTAGACTCGGTAGGGCTTGGTACGGAGGGAGTGACATTGCTGGTTTCTTCTTCCGCGGTAGAGGTGGGAGTTTCTGCCGGGCCGTCGCAGTGCCTGTCTGGGTAAGTCTCAGCGCGAGGTATAGGTAGGCTGTACAAACCAGTGATCACCATGTGGTTCACAGCCAATGGAGGCCGTAGGCGATGGGCCCGGTTCTTCCTGAGCCAGGGCGATGGAGGCCAGTCCTACCATGAGGAGGGTTGAGTACTTCATGATGCTGTTTGCGAGGGAGAGAGAGAGAGAGAGAGAGAGAGAGAGAGAGAGAGAGAGAGAGTGTGTGTGTGTGTATATGTGGGTATGGACGGAGAGTATGGTTTTTGAATTCCCAATGGTCAACAGAGAGAATATTACCGGCTTTATACTGGCATCCAGTCTAGTCATTCAATGTTTTCGATGTGCAAATGCCCTTTGATGCCAAGCAGAGCGGAAGACTTGGCACCCTCAAGGTTCTCGCGGCGCTCCAACATATCTTCTGAATTCCCCGAATAGGACAAAAATTCAGTTCAAATTTTGATTGCGATAGGCATGAATTAAGTTGGATTTAATTGTTTTCCGAGGCTCGACCCCCTTCAGCCAATTGCGTTGTTGGTAAATGTGCAGTAATCTCAGTTGATATCTATTATCCTGGGCTTGGATGCCAAAACTCTGCCGCTTGCCAAGGATGCTTGAGAACCTTGCGGACTGGTGTGAAAAGTCCATTTTGCCCAGACCATTCGATGATGGAGTTTGTGGTGCGAAGGTAGCTATATCGATAGAGAGTTGTTGGATGTTATATGCTGGATGACACAAGGGTCGACTGTGCCGTTCAATTAGGGAAATATATTTTACCGCATTGAACAAGTTGATAGACCTTGATAGACCCAACTGGCTGCATCAGACTTGCATCATTGAGAGAGACTCAATGAGACTCAATGAATAGTTGAGGTGGAGCTGCAATCGGTCAGCATGTTAGCTGACTTGCAGAGCTTGCAGAGCTTTTCCAACAATGTTGTAGGTCAGAATTCCTCGAAATATTGGAACCTGTTGTAACCTATGTCGTCACATCAAGATCATCAGCCTTAACATACGTTGAACTATTTTAATCGGTCCTTCCACGATTTAAAGGAGTTGTGAGACGGAAGATAAACCGCGGAAGGAACATAATACTCTGTCTAGCTTGAATCTGCGAGACACAAGTGCTTATCACTCGTGTTGAGCTTTCCGCAAACTCGATTTCATCTGACATAATATCAAGTATGAAAGCACTAGATCGAGATCGAGGCCGAGGTCGTAGTTCTAAAAACAGATTGACCAGCTGTCAACAAAGCTATGGTCTGCCTTAGAACAGTGTTGATCGTATTAACTGTCTGCAGTCGTGCATTGGCTTGATAGATCTATGAATTTTCTGGATTATTCAGAATTGGTAAGCTAGTTCAGAAGTAATCTGTCATTTGTTGATGGAAACGATGATTAAATCAGAGGTGGTTGGTGCAGCCTGCTTATAGTTAGCGAAAGACCAGGCCCTGAAGTCTGACTTTCTGATCAATAAATAGACACTACTACGCCTTTTCCAGATCGGTTGCATCTTCGTAACATCGGAAGATAGGTTGAACTCGCGACAACACACTCCGGAGTAAACACGGCCACTAATCTAGCCCGATGATCTATAATCGTTATCGAGTGGTCTGATGTTAAACGGCCCCTAAGCTAACTCTTCAACATCCGCAGGGGTAGCAACGGATTGACCACTCAGATAGAGAAAAGTAACCACCGTGCAGTGCGGGCCGGACGCCCTGCTTATGAGGACGAGGCTGTGTCCGAGGGATCGTATTAAAAGCGGGCTGTGCGTGTCTTAGCTGCAGAGGATATACAGCCATACCCGAAGGCCGCTTGGCGATCAACGCACGCGCCAATTATGGATGCCCCGTTGATGGCCCCCATTTCTATTATTTTCTCCCGCCCCCTCGTAGGGCAGACTGCCAACGGGTTTATCATGAGGATGATGCCCCGAATTCAGAAAATGGACGAAAAGTTTCTATCAATTTTGCGCGATGGAGTTCCGACACTTGAGCCCGGGCCAGCGGCCTAAACATAGCAGCCTTGGGTCGAATATGTCGCTTCGCCGCTCTGAGACAGACAGTTTACTCTCCTCGAGAAGCGCACCCCAGGCTTTGCTGCCGACAATCAGACAACATCCTAGAGTCGCATGGGCTACGGTGGGGTTAGCGTCGGTGTTCTTGCTGGGTGGATACGACTCCGTTATCGTCACCACCGTTCCGTCGGTGCCCCAGTTCCAGAGGGATTTCGGCGAACTCTATGACCACCGATATATTATCCCGTCGATGTGGCTCTCGCTCTGGTCGGCACTGCCATGCGTTGGGAACATCGTGGGCGCGCTGATAGCCGGCTGGGCGCAAGACCGGTTCGGTCGTCGATGGCCGTTCGCCATTGGCAGCGTACTGTCCGCGGTCGCGGTTGCTATCGCCTGTCTCTCGCCACTTTCTACAGACATTGACACCCGACGCAGCGTGTTCCTGCTTGCTGAGCTTGTCCAAGGGGTCGCGCTGACCCTCGCACAAACTACCGCTCAGACATACATGTCCGAGGCGGTCCCCACCGCCATGCGCGCGCCAGCCATGGCGCTGATTCCTACCCTCGCTCTCATCGGACAGCTGATAGGGGCAGTGGTGGTGTTCTTGGGATCCGCGAGAACGTCCAGCAGCGTATACATCGTCGCATTCCATTCGATGTGGCCATTTTCCGCTGTGCCCATTATCGTTGCGCTACTAATCCCCGAGAGCCCCGTGCATCTCTTACGCCAGCAAGATCTGATCGGCACGCTGTGCTCCCTGCGGAAGCTGTACACCAAATCGACCGACTGCGACCAGCTCTTCAAGGATCTGCAGCACCATGTGTCACAGGAGGACCGGGAAGAACGGTCCTCTTACGGCGACTGCTTCCGGGAGAGCAACCGACGACGCACCCTGATCGTCATCTTTGCCTCAATGGTGCCCACGCTTTTCGGGTTGAACCTGTTGTCGGATGGTAGCTACTTCCTGCAGATGGTGGGCATGAAGGCCAGTCAGAGTCTCATCATGCTGGTTCTGGGAATTGCCCTTGCGTTGGTGGCTAACGCCGTCGGCGTATGGGTGAGTAGCCGAGTGGGGCGTCGAACTCTCATTCTCATCTCTGTTTCCATTACCACCGTGCTGTGGCTAGCGGTCGGCATTGTCGGTTGCTGGTCGGGCGAGTTTGTCCCATGGTATGTTGTCTTATCTTCCTTGCATTACCTGCCATATCTAACATCCACAGGTACACTGCGGCAAGCCTCATGGTCATCATCGTCGTCTGCAGCCTCGGCGCCTGGCCCGCATCATACACCGTCGTCAGCGAAGTGTCCTCACTGCGTCTTCGCGCAAAAAGCGTGGGAGTGTCGATTGTTACGCGCAGCGTTGTCGGAATCGTGTTCAGCCTGGTGTTGCCCTATCTATATAATCGCGATGCCGCGGATCTGCGCGCGAAGCTTGGCTTTGTGTACTTCGGACTTTGTTTCCTGGCTCTTGCGGGAACGTGGTGGGGTGTTCCGGAGATGAAAGGACGGAGCAGTGTTGAAATTGACTACATGTTCAAGCTGGGGGTGCCAGCAAGGAAATTTGGTCTATTAGTACAAAGAAAGGAGACTGCATAGGTTGTTTATTTCCATGATGATATTCCAGATTAGCGATGATGTTGATGTTGATGCCTTGAATACCTGGCGATTAGTGTATAAAAGCCCGATGGGGCTAGACCCACTTCTCAGCATAGCATAGCTGACATAAGAGTGTGGTCCTCTCCCATTGGTGGATACTCCGACAGACCGCCTCCGGAACAACGATGATCCCCCTCTCCGCCCATCAACTTTTTTTTTTTCTGCGCCGATCAAAAAATCAACGTCGACAAGCCGGTTAATCCATACATCTCTATCCCAACCGTACATCATGGCTTCCGCTAAAGATCAGAAGCGCAGGCGGTCGCACAAGACGGCCGACAAAGTGAAGCCTGCACCTGCCCCGGTCGAAGACGTCGAAGCTCCGGCAGATACCAAGAAGACGAAGAAGCAGAAGACCGAGCGGCCTGTCTCCGAAGATGAGCCCACGATTGCTCCCCAGGAGCCTGCCTCTGAGCAATCGGAGGCGGGCAGCGACAACGAGGACGAGTCGGAGTCGACGTCGACTCCTGCCCTCCCCTCTGCCAACGGAATTTCCCTCCCGACCGATGCCAACCCTCTTAAATTCACCGAGCTGAACCTGACCGAGCCGACGATGAAGGCGATCGCGGAGATGGGATTCGAAACGATGACCGAGATCCAGCAGCGCACGATCCCCCCGACCATGGCTGGTCGCGATATCCTCGGTGCCGCCAAGACCGGTTCCGGAAAGACCCTGGCGTTCTTGATTCCCGCGATCGAAATGCTGAGCGCGTTGCGTTTCAAGCCCCGCAACGGCACGGGCGTCATCATCATCTCCCCGACGCGCGAGCTAGCGCTGCAGATTTTCGGTGTCGCGCGTGAGCTCCTCCAGCACCATTCGCAGACGTACGGTATTGTCATCGGAGGCGCCAACCGCCGCGCGGAAGCGGAGAAGCTGAACAAGGGTGTCAACCTGCTGATCGCGACGCCCGGTCGCTTGCTGGATCATCTGCAGAACACGCAGGGATTCATCTTCAAGAACTGCAAGACGCTGGTGCTGGACGAAGCGGACCGGTGTTTGGATGTTGGTTTCGAGGAGGAATTGCGACAGATTGTGCGCATCTTGCCGTCTGAGGAGCGTCAGACTTTGCTGTTTTCTGCCACTCAAACTACTAAGGTGGGTTTCTACTTTTTTTTCTTTTTCTTATTTTTTTTGTTCTGCGGCTAACTCGGACAATAACAGGTCGAAGATCTTGCGCGCATCTCGCTCAAGCCCGGACCCCTGTACATCAACGTGGACCACCGCAAGGAGCACAGCACGGTGGAAGGCGTCGAGCAAGGTTACATTCTCTGCGAAGCGGACAAGCGCTTCCTGCTCCTGTTCACCTTCCTGAAGAAGAACCTGAAGAAGAAGCTCATCGTCTTCTTCTCCAGCTGCAACTCGGTCAAATACTACTCGGAGCTGCTGAACTACATCGACCTGCCCGTGCTGGCCCTGCACGGCAAGATGAAACAGCAGAAGCGCACCAACACGTTCTTCGAATTCTGCAACTCCTCCCAGGGTATCCTCATCTGTACGGATGTCGCCGCGCGTGGCTTGGATATTCCCGCTGTCGACTACATCGTGCAGTTTGACCCGCCGGATGACCCTAGATCTTACATTCACCGTGTCGGTCGGACGGCGCGTGGCAGCAAGGGCAAGGTCGGCCGCACGCTGATGTTCCTGCAGCCGTCGGAGGTTGGATTCCTCAAGGCGCTGAAGGAGGCGCGAGTGGTATGTCTCCCTCTTCACTTGATATTTTCCTACCCACGTACTAATCAACGAATACAGCCCGTCGTGGAATTCGAATTCCCCGCCAAAAAGATCATCAATATCCAATCTCAACTGGAGAAGTTGATCGGCCAGAACTACTATCTCCACCAGGTATTTCCTCTACCCGTCCATCCACCTATCCATCAGTCCCCCACTAACAGAATCCAGTCCGCCAAAGAAGGCTACCGCGCCTACCTCCACGCCTACGCCTCCCACTCCCTCCGCTCCATCTTCGACGTCAACAAGCTCGACCTCGTCAAGGTCGCCAAGGGCTTTGGATTCCCCACTCCTCCCCGCGTAGACATCACTGTCAACGCCAGCGGGCGGTCAGAGAAGACGATGGGACGACGCAACTATGGTAGTCAGGCTAAGCAGGGGCCGCGGTTCAAGCGGAAGAGGGACGATTAGCGTGCTGTGGTGCATTTATGAGGAGTGAGGCGTTGGTAAAAAATTCTTTATCGATCTTTGTCTTTCTTTTTTGTTGATATAGGTAGCCTGAATATAGACTAATTGTTTATTGTCTACTTTTGGTGCGTAATTTGTCTTGTGTGGGAGTTTATAAGCTAGTACATGCATACTGCGGTGGCATGCTGGCAATATTTGTAGAGCGCAGGTCAACCAATTCTAGAGTACCATACTGATGATTCAATGAAGTCTTGCCATTTTATACCCTTAAAACTTGCAAAAACAACCACCCCCAATTAACCCACATTATAAGAAGTACCTAAAACCCTTATTATCGATCTCCGTTTGGTCCTGTGAAGGTTAGCTTCTGTTATAAGAAGTCCTTTATATAGGGTTATAAAAATAACATACCAACATTCCATTCTCGATCCCCTCTTCCGTGCTATTGAGTCCCTCCATGGCAGCTCGATCGCGTCGCTTGTTCTCAAAGTACATGTATAGGTATAGAGCGGTGATAGAGACTAATTTGACGGAGTATCCGACCAGCATACTGCATCTTCGTTAGCGATGATTCCAGATTTCAATCGAGAGGAAATGAAGGAAAGAAAGAAGAATGCGACTCACGCAATATAAGCACTATGATACCCCGGCGCCTCACTATCCTTGAACGTCTGCGGCCCAATAATATTCCCCACGCAGTACCCAGTAAACAGAACGGCCCCGGTAATCTGTTTTTTGGTATACCCCGCGACATTGGAGCTCACCATCGTCAGGCTCATGCTGAAGCCCAGGCCCTGGAAATAGCACAGCCAGAGCGCGACTAAGCGCCCCCATTTGTTGCTGTTGGGGAGGCCGACCAGCAGCGCTGACCCCAGGATGCAGATTGTGTTGGCGACGATCATGCACGCGCTGCGCGAGTGGAACCGGCCGTCGAACTTGGTGGCGATGAATCCGCCGACTATCAGCGCGAGGAATTGCACTGCGCCGCCGGGGATCTGCATGTATTGGGTGCCGAGGGTGTCGAAGCCGAAGGAGCCGACGATTATGGATGCGAACTGATGCTGTTAGGTAGGGCATGAAATAGGTAGGGGTGGTGTAGCGTACGCTTGTCAGTGCTGAGTTGGGGACTTGCGCCCCGACGGCCATGATGAAAAGAAGCCATGTCTTGGGGTCTTCCGCCGCCTGCCACACCTGGTACCACTTGAAGTGGTGGTTCTTGACACCCTGGCGGTTAATCGCCACGCGGTCGACTGCGATGGCACGCTCCCGCTCAGTGAGGAACTTTGCGGTTGAGGGCAGATCGGGGAGGAGGAGGAGGGCAATGATGCCGGTGGTTATTGAGAACGCCCCAAAGATGAAGAAGACGTACATCCACCGCGGAAGACCCGTCGTGATGTGGCCCACGGCGTAGCCAATCAGCCTATACTATTAGTATGGGTTATTCTTGAAAGATAACAGGCAACTCACCCCCCGAACATCGTTGCGATCCCGTTCGTACAGTACCATGCTTCCAGACGGAGGGGCTGCTCTCTCGTTGTGTACCACATGCTCATCATCAGGACGAACCCCGGGTTGACGGCCGCTTCGACGAAGCCGAGGAGAAAGCGGTTGGCGGCGATGCCGGCGAAATTGTGGCACGCCGGTGTGGTCATCAGCAGAGCGCCCCATACTGCTTATATTAGCCATGGGACAGCACCACGAGAAGAAGAACGTACTGATAGTTGTGATGGAAAGAAACTTGCCCATTGGCAGTTTCTGCAGCGCAAACCCCGCCGGCCATTGTGCGATGAGATACCCAATGTAGAAGATAGAGCCTAGGGATGTTAGCACTGCGAGTGTATCACGATTGAAAACATACCAAGCCATGAATAGTCCTGTCCATGGAGATTTGTGCCCTTTTTCAGCCCATACACCGACGCGAAATTGATACTGTTCTTGTCCAGGTACTGCAGCATGTAGATGACGAACAGCAACGGGACCAGTCGAAAGTCAATCTTCCTGAGGACCTTCTTCCCTTCTTCGGTCGTATACTCTAACCCGTGACTCTCCTTGTAGATGCCATAGTTGTCATCGCGGTCGGACAGACCGGCGCTGGACGGCACGGACGACACGGCGACGTGCTCGATTTCCTTGCTATCCCCCGACATGATCGAAACAAAATGGTCTTGCTCTACCACAAAATTCTGTCTCGGGGGTCTCCATCTTTATAGGTCTTGCCCAGACTCGCGCAACATCTCCACGTGGAGGGTCGCGCGGCAGAAAGCGCATATTGAGCTCAACAGCAGTCGGCAGCTCGCGACATGATTCGATCCTAGTAGAGATACTAAGCTATGTATATCTTAGCAGACAGCTTAAATGCAGCTAGCTGATAGATCGCTCGTGCAGACTTCCTGAAGTGTCTTCCAGTTGGCTGAAACAGGGCGTGGAATGAGGTGCGATATGGTGGGTGATCACGACATCACAGCGGCGATTGCGTGTTGGCGGGGAATGCCGCTGTCGCGTTGGGGTAGGGCTACTCTGTCTCAGACAGACTTGGAGTTGCTGGTGGAATTTTTTCGTTCGTACAATATTCCTGTCATTGGCATAAGAAGTAGTTGAGGCGATTGCGTGGATGTTCTCGAGGTTATAGAGTAACGTGCATAACCATCCAATATATTACTAAGCAACAAATTATTCAACTTGTGCAACACCGGTCTTCCTTCCCTTATCATTGCTGCATACATGTGGTCTTTTGAAATCTGGATCTGCATGTTGTAGATATGTCATAGGTTTGATTACTTTTGCATGTAAATAATACTGAGGTGGGCGGACTTTTATTCGTTGTGGAATCGGTATATTAGCCCTATCATTCTCCCACGAGAGTAAATGGTTCGGACTGCACCAATCCATATATCATGGGTCATAGATACATTCTCGTCTAGCTGATCTGAGAGTAGACTGAATACTTGTATGTTCCACTTGATCGTTGTGAAGCACTATAAAAAACAGACTCTTGAGCAAAAACAGTAGGGTTAACTGAGATGTAATAGCCCTATAGTGTGATGTACCATCCCATTCCATCATTGTTCAATCGTAAAACCCTTCACTCTTTTTCCATGAGTTTGGATTTATGCTTCCATACAGGTTAGAATGGCACAGACCGGTGTTGACATAGTTTGTTCATATCCGACAGCAGGCCTGATATTCATCGTCGGGGAAGTGCATAGGTAGGATATGGCTAATTGCAGCATAGATCATGTTCATTTACCACCTTATTCGCCTGTCATCTAACCCCTTTGTTTAATAAATAAACAATGTCTAAACGAATGACAACACACTAGGTATTACCAGGTATACAGCCTGACAACTACAATCCAACCCCAAGCCTATTGCCCCCGGCACAATTCGGCCTTACCATCCTCCCACAACCGACCATCCCGCCACAGTCCCTCAACCAACGGCAGTCGCCCGGGCCTCCCACCCCTTGGCAGCTCATTCAACCATCCCCAGCGGACCTTGTCTTTGACACCATTCTCCTTCCAACCATTGATATCCGCCGACGGCGTCTCATTAAACGTTGGTAGAAACCGCAGCAACTCAGGATCGTGAGCAAGACACACCAGGACGGAGGGCGAGGCATCGAATGCGCGCAGCTTGTCCACAGATTTCTGTGCTGTTGCTGGGTCGGTGTTGACGCTTGTCGCGTGGCTGGATACTTTGTAGAATGGGGTCGTCTTTGCGTCCGTACTTGATGCCGGGACGATTGGATGCTGGTCGGTGAAGAGACTGCAGGGGCACGGTGCAGGGAAATAAACTGGATCCTGGTCAAGACTATCGTCTGGGATATGCTCTGGGAGAGACACTGCAGGTGTCGGTCGGAAGTCCCCCACGAAGTGGCAGATGTCGCCTCCTAGGAAGGCGAAGGTATCTTTCGTGGTGCGCGCTAGGGCGCACATGTGGCCTAGACAGTGGCCGGGTGTATCTAGACGTTTAGTCTTAGGTTAAATTTATTTTTTATTTTTACTGCTGTGGTTCAAGTCATACCGAGAAGATAAAACGAGCCATCGCCGAAAAAGTCCGTCGCTCGAAACCCACCGATGGTTAGACCTGTGTTGTCAAAGTTGACTTCAATAACACGACGGTCAGCAAAGGCTTCAGCTGAGAGAACAGAGTTCGGGTTTTCAGGATAACCAGGCAGCAGGACCGGTGATTTCGTGACCCCTGGACCGACAACCAAGGTGGTGGAAGGGGGAAAGAGAGCCGGGTTTCCGGTATGGTCCCAGTGATAATGCGACCAGATGATGGATGCTGCGGCAATTAGTGTTGTTCAAATAGGAGATAGAATAACATACAGATCGTGTCGAGCTCGACACCGTTCCCCTCTAACACCTCCGTTACATCTTGGTCGATTCTCAGCCCTGACAAGATGCGACTGCCCCGTTGCAAGGTTATCGGGGGCAAATTCCAGTAGTCTTTGCGCGTGCCCAGATCGAACATGACTCTCTCGCCGGTGATGTCATTCTCAATCAGAAAAGCTACGTCGGTCAAGTTCAGATGCTCGTGGTGCTTTTGTACGGGGTCGACGAAGGCGAGGGCGTCGACGGTCATAACGGTGGTGGTGTCCACCAGGCGCACGCGCACCGTGTGGTCGGATTGGGGGAGGTCCAATTCCATATTCTGTATAGTATATTTGATCTGGTAAATGACTCTATTGTACTGACAAGTGAGGTTTCTGTATATATATTACACAAATGGACACGTCATTCACCCCGCCTGGATTAACTTGGTCTAGCTCAGTCGGGTTGTCTTTTGCGCATCGAATGCAGTCATCTGTTTCAATTATTGATGGCATTTGTAAGCTGCAGATTTCGGAGTGCATTGTCTGCAGGTTCATGTTAAAATTGGAAGGCTTATTTTTGGACGATCGCGTAGTATACTGCCTGTCATCCCATATTTCAACTGATAGATTAATCGGCTATAGAGGAAAAAGAATGCCCATTAGCCCACGATCGGAATTGTCGATCTCTTTAGGACATGGCCCAATCTCTTCTCTTGTTAATCTACCCATTTTTTGTTTCATCACCTTCAAATATTTGCATATCCAATGGCTTTCCACTTTCCGCTTCAATGTGGAACATCCGGGCCGTAGCCCTAACTTCCCCCATGCATGCATCTTCAATGCTTGTGCGTTCTGACACTCCTAGGTTCAACAAGATAACACCATAATCTGAAAGATCTATTGGCAGACCCACCGAGCCACGCAAGGCGCACGCAAGGAGGTTACACTGCGTGCCAGAATGCCGGATTGCAGCGCAAGGGGTCCGAAACACATGTACCGGTTCCACCAGAACAAACACTGCAGCTGGCCGTATTCAATATCCGACTTGTTTTAAATGCAAGCGGATCCAGTAGCCACTTTGCTGGGTCGCTCGCCCTTTCCCATAATGTCGGGAAAACTCCATGGCCCTGACCACTATCCCCCTCTGGCGCATGGTCTTCGACCAAGGCGCAGTCACCCACGACGTCCTCCAGCACCAATATCCCGGCTCCGGCACAGACGACGACCCCTATCGGATCTCCTGGATTGCTAATGACTCACGCAACCCTCTTGAGTTCCGGACCGGGTCGCGCTGGGCCATCTGCGGCCTGGCGTCCATCGCGACGCTGACCTTAGCGCTGGGTTCGTCAACCTACTCTGGCGGGATGGAGCAGATTCGCGAAGAGTTCCACACCAGCCAGGAAGTCGCCTTACTCGGTATCTCGATGTGGGTGCTTGGGTTCGCCCTCGGGCCGATGGTTTGGGCGCCACTATCGGAGGTCTACGGTCGTCGACCTATCTCCATCCTCAGCTCGCTAGGTCTGACGATCTTCACGGCTGGTTCGGTTGGGGCGAAGAACATCCAAACGCTGGTCATTTTGCGCTTCTTTGCGGGAAGTCTCGGTTCGTCACCTATGGCTGTTTCGGGGAGTATCATCGCGGATACCTTTCCGCCTGTTATACGGGGTATGTCTAGAATATTTTATGAAATATACGACCCAAGACTGATCCATCAGGCCTCGGAAGCAACATCTACGCCGTCGCTGCCTTCATCGGCCCTACCCTAGGCCCTATAGTTGGCAGCTATCTCGCGTCGGCCGCCGGCTGGCGCTGGGACCAGGGCCTCCTGGCCATCGCGGCGGGGATCCTCCTTCTCATCAACATTATCTGTCTCCCCGAGACATTCGGCCCAGTTCTTCTCCACGCTCGAGCAGCGCGACTCTCCTCCCTGACAGGACAACACTATATCCCTCTCTCGTTCACAAATAATAACAAGAAAATCTCCCTGAAAAGCAAACTCCAGATAGCCCTTGCCCGCCCCTTCTCTCTCCTCATCCACGAGCCCATCGTCCTCTTCCTCTCCCTCTACTCAGCCATCATCTACGGCATCCTCTACCTCTTCTTCGCAGCCTACCCAATAGTCTTTCACTCGAACCCCCTCCCTTTTCTCGCCATCCTAATCGGAAACATCATCTCCATAGCCCTCACCATACCCACCTTCTACTCCTACCGCCGCAAAGCTCTCTCCTCCCCCTCGTCCTCCCCGCTCCCCCCGGAAACCCGCCTCCCCCCCTCCTTCCTAGGCGCCATCCTCCTCCCCATATCCCTCTTCTGGTTCGCCTTCACAGCCAACAACGTCGATAACAACCCAATGGTAACAGCAGCCGCAGGCCTCCCCTTCGGCTTCGCCATTGTCTCAGTCTACATGCCTATCTTATCCTACCTGATAGATACCTACGGCCCGCGCTACGCTGCGTCCGCGATAGCAGTCAACGCGCTCCTACGCTCGCTGTTCGGCGCCGTCTTTCCCCTCTTTACACCTGTCATGTATGCCCGGCTGGGCGTGACGTGGGCGTCGGCTGTGCCGGCGTTTCTGGCCCTTGCGTGCGTGCCGCTGCCGTTTGTGTTTTGGGCGTTTGGGGACAGGGTGAGGCGGAGGTGTCGGTTTGCAGGGGGTGGGGGGAAGTCGGGGTAGTTTATCTTATTTAATCTACACAACGTAAATACTAGGCTGTTTATGTTGGTTATGTTGGGTTGGGTCTTGAGTGATACAATTTTTCAGATACCTAAATAGAACGACACGTTTATGTTAATTCCTAACCTGAGTACTAAATAAGATAACTAGATCCATCTGTACCATTCGGTAGAAAAGAAAAACTAATCTTTCTTTCCATCTGTAACATTTTGGAAAAAAGCATCGATAATCCATCATCTGTGTCATTCTGTCGAAACATAGAAAAATCAGTCCTTCTGATTAGCCAGACCTTTCACTAAGCTCAGCAATCTCAGGACAATCGTGAGCCGTATCCGTGTCCCTACTAACAGGCGACTTACCATGACCAGTCGCGTCCTCGCTAGCCGTAACCTGCTTGGTGTGCTTAGGACGACAGCGTCTACTGGTAGGAATAGGCGCAGGGCGGGTGTGGCGGGTGTTAGACCTCGTTGAAGTAGGCGGCCAAGGATCGGTGTCGGAGGCAGTGCCGCGAGGGTCCCCCTCTGACACGGTGGTCATGGTGTCTGTCTCGGTGATGGAGCCTGTCGGGAGGGTGAAGGTCTGGTCAGACTCGGTATCTGTCGAGGTGACAGAGTTCGTTGGGAGACTGAAGGTGTGGTCAGGCTCGGTTGGGGGCGGGGTGGTGGGAAGAGTACTGAAGGAGCCGCCGGTAGGGCCACCAGAGCTGGAAGTCTTGCCCGGCGTGATGGTCGGCTTCTTTTCGGGTGTGGTAGGCACCGGGACGGTTCCATTGGAGGTGGGCACTGGGATGGTTCCGTTCGAGGGAACGCCCACGCAGACTTCGCTTCCGGCGACCAGATTGTCGCAGTACTGCTCCTTTGAGACATCTGGATTCCACTCGAAGAACGCATTTTCGGAGATGCCGGCTCGGAAGGCAATGCCCCTGCATGTTTCGCTGAGTCCGACGAACCACCAGCTGTTGCAGTTGCGCGCCACGTTGGGCTGGTGGTGTCCTGAGGTCGGGCCCGGGTCGTAAGGTGCAGTGCGAGTGGGTGGGGTGTTGGCGTCGCCAACGCAATACCAGGTATCTTCCTAATTGGCCGTTAGGATTTGAGTCTGATGAAGGGGGGGAGGGGGCACCGGGGAGGCAAACCGGGAGACTTTTGCAGCGTCTGGCCGCGGATGGATTCCACGCGATGAACTGTTCTTCGGTGAAGGTACCAAAGTCGGAGACGATGCCTTCGCATCTCTGGACGCCGACGGCTTGGTACCATAATGTGCAGTTTTTGGCCGTGTCAGAGGGCAGAGACGTGGGCGCGATGGTCACTGTCGGGGGCATCGGGGGATAGTCATCCGGATAGGCCATGACACAGTAGTAGTAGTCGGGTAAGAGACCCGTGCATTCTGGCCCCGGCCCAACAGCTGGGTTTATTTCATGAAATCTTTTGTCGTCGACTATTCCCTCGTAGTCTTTGAGGATCTGCGAGCATGTGTCTCCCTAGTCTACGTTAGCGTGTAAATTCGCAACTGCAACGGTAGAACTCTTACCTTTGTAGCGTGGTAGAACTCTTGACAGTCGGTTGCGAGTCCAGATTGGGTTGGGGAGGGCGTAAAAGATGTCATTGTCATCGATGGCCTCGACGTCGGGGTGTACTTAGTTGGAGGCGGGGCCGTGTTGTTCGTAGGGTAGATGTAAGTGAATGTCTCTGTCGACCTGACCCCGGTACACACCCACCAACCGATGAACGGGTTGTTGCAGTTGTCTTTGAGCGATGGGTTCCACTGCAATCTGTTTACATTATTAGTTGAATATTCATGAGGCTGACCAGGATTAGGAAAGGTACCCACAGCAACTCCAGGCTCACCCATGAGCCAGCATGAACCAAGATTCTGTTACAGTTATCTCCCGGACGGACCTCGTACCAGTTGTTACAGTCTGCCGGCTGTCCGGGCTGCGTCTTTGTCGGTGGCCACGGGGAAGTCGTTGTGGTGTTAGCCCGAGGTGAGGGCGTCCACGTCGTTATGGGATTGATAATGGAGTAGCTTCCGTTGGTCGACGGGCCACTCGTGACAGGTGGTTTGTCGGGGGGAGGAGCCCCGGTTCCAGGAGGGACACTCGTACCCGGAGGAGCGGTTGTCTTTGGAGGGGGCTTCTTAGGAGGTTCATCAGTGGTAGGGGGCGATGGATCCTTAGGAGATTCGTCGCTGGAAGGAGGAGGGGCAGGAGTCGGTTCAACAGGTCCCTCACGAGGTCCAACACCCACGCAGTACGCATAGCCAAGCCAGAAGTTTGTGACACAATCATCAGAGACAGCGGCGTTTCAGCGGATGAAGTCCTCGTGTTTGATGTGAAAAGCGGTTTCCACAGTGTAGCAGTTATCACCTTTCTTGATGGTGTACCAATGGTTACAGTTCGGGGCGATTCCAGAAGGGAGAGTCGAAGCACCAGGGGTTTTATCCCAGGTGGTGGTGGCATCTCTCAGCACATTGTGCTGGGAGGAGACCAATAAAGCAAGGAGCAGCTGAAAGAAAAGAAGAAGAAGCGCCATGATGGCAGGGAGGTTGTTTTCAGAGAGGATAGGATGAGAAGAGTATGGGAAGAGGCGAAGAGAACAAGCAACATTTGAAAGGAAACAAGAGGGTGTTTATAGCCAAAGAATGAGCACTTCTGATTAGAAAGATATGGGAATGATAGACAGATGGTGAGTGAAGTCATTCAGTGATGATGTGTGCAGTACATAGTACATAGACTGCTACTATGAATGTTGACATCACTGCATCTTGGCTATGAATGATGAGACTAGAACCTCTGTGGAAGGCGAAGCGGTTCTTTAATGAAGACATAGCGGAGTTAGAGAGAGCTTGCCGGAGCAGCGCGAGACAGTCAATCGCGGGACCCTTTATGCGACGAGGATGGTGAGAAGATCCTGCAGACTGTTCGTCTGTCTGGTTGGGGGATCATTCCTCACTGGCTGCACTCTATATCATGGATGAGTGAATAGCTTCATAATCCCTTGTGTTTTGGTTTCTCTTTTACAAAATATCTGTATTTTAAATTCAATGATAATGAGCAATGATATCTAAATAATGAATAACAGCGAGCAGTGATATCTACAGAATGAAGTAATACAACCAGCCACGTGGTGCTGAGGGGTCATGACAACTCTGCTATGGTGAAAACTAGATTAAACAGGTTGATGTCATATTTTGAGAAATTTCAACACTCCCATTATTTATTCTAGTATTTCCATCTATTAGAAAGGCATGATCTACTCTAGATTCATTTTTCTTGCTACTGTCACGTGTATAGATGCCATATGCTGGGGATATTAGTAATATTGTCTAGCATTTTAGTCCTGGTGCAGGGACTTTTGACTAAGTCTACTTATGAGGGCTTAAAGTATCATGACCCCTTTTGTAGTTGAAGTGTGATGTGATCTTTACAACAGATACATATTGGACACAAGCTTTGAAGTAGATTGTCTGAACTGCATCCATAAACCTAGGCGATTCATGTCTTGAACGACTACCACAACATTTTGTTGCATCAAAGTCATAAACATGTTCTCTTTCAAGTGCCTTCACAGGTCGAACGATACGATCAACTACAATCCCAGAACAGCCCTGGCAATCCAACCCCTGGCCATCAATGTACAGATACTGTACCAGGACGCTACGAACAACCTGGAGCTGAACGTTGAAAAAGTCCGTAAGCGGGAGACCGAGGATCGTTGTGCAGCCTGGGCCGTGGAGCCATGTATGGCGCCTCGTATAAGGTCTTCAAGCCTTCGACATCAGAGGGGGTGGGAGCATAGTTAGGCCTGATGTAACGTTTGCCAAGTGCCCGACGCAAGGTGGGACGATCGTCATCTTCACGAGGATCCCTTCCGGTTCCAATGTAGCTTGGAGTCATCATGATAGACGACCAATCCACATCAGCGTCCGTGGTTATTCCACTGATTGGTGTGAGGGCGTTGTCATCCTTACAAGGCAGAACTTCGGCAGCACGGAACTTGAATCGGCGAGCGACGCATCCATCCTTGCACAATCCGCGTGCGCCCCAAATCATCCCGAAGCTGAACCTATCGCTCAGACCCTCGAAACCCTCAAAGTTTTCACAGTAGAGCTCAAAATTGTCCCACGGGTTGCCGCCAGTCTTCCAGAAGGAGGGATTGTGGCTCTCGTGGTACAGCCCGAACACATGGCCGATCTCGTGCGCAATGTTTGCCCCCGGTTCCAGCATACCGATTGATGAGTCGGTAGTCCACTGCGCCATCAGAGTGTGGAAAGACTGAGGAATTTGCTTGCCGATGGGGGTGGATAGCTCTTTGAAGGATCGGGTGATAGTAAGGCAGTTATTTCCGTCTCTTCGGCACTCGCGACGGTCGACTTCCACCATCTTGAAACTTTCCGGAAGACCATTGGCGTACCAAAGATCTAATCCAATGCGAACCCACGTGTTAAGGTCGTCTCTCGAAGATGGGTCTGAGTATGCGTATCTGACGGTTCTTTCTGGCCAGCGCATGTCTTCTTCAATATGGTCCTGGCCAACCCATTTGCCGCCCTTGGGTCTCGCAGTCTCCCAAGTCGCGCTGCCGGCATCGACCACGCAAGAAAGAGACAGCGCGAGAAGTAGAAGGAAGGCTATCTTCCAGAGCATCCGGGCTGCCATCGTGTTTGAATTGAATGTAAAAATTTTTCAATGTTATGATGTGACTGGCTGGAGTAGATGTTTAAGAGAGGTTGAGGAAGAGAGCAACGGTGTTGCAGTGAGAGGCCCTTTATATAGCGCAATCTGGCCTGCCCAGCAATTCACAGTCTACACACACAGAATTGGGCATTGCATGTTGATGTCATGGTGGATTCCAAGTCACTGGTTGATATCATTGCCCTTTATCCCCCGGTATTGTGTCACATAATCATAAGCATATTTCAATACTCTAGTAGTATAACTGCCCTACATACTAGGGTTAGAGACATGGTAATCTACTTCATACTACTGATCACTTCTATCAGCCACAGATATGCATCAAAGTCACCACAGAATTGTAATATGGAGAGGATAGAAGTCTTGATATGTTGATATGATATATACAATAATATCTTTTCTTCTGCGCTTGTATATTTTCAGTCTTCCAGCATTGCTAGCCTTGTACATAACTGTTGTCTACATCATAGTACCATCTAGTGACTCATATGGAATTTATATCGATAAGACTTTTGAATATAACTTTTCCAAACACTTTCTGATACCTCTTCTTTACTTATCAAGAGTAATATGTACTAATATATTCACAGTTAATACTCTTTGGAATTACTGTCTTACTTGATTTAATGCTAGTATAAGAAGATATAAATCTGTTGATATACCTAGTTTAGTCTGTCATTTAAGTGATATAAATAGTCTAGACTCTAGTCCATCAACATAACCACTCTACTTTGTGTGTGAGTCTAGTGATAGGCTTTATGTAGGAAAATATATCAGGTCTAATCTTTTCAAAATACTGGGTATAAGTACTTCTCTCCTGCCCACTCCTCCGACTCTCATGTCTTATCACCCACCAGTCTTTATCTTCAACTTCTTGTCTGATTGCCAAACCTTTTCCACATATTGATTAAGAATTTCTTACAGATCATTATCAAAATGGCCAAGTCACATCTTGTGGCTATAGCCTATGCCATAGTCTTTCTGCTCCTACAAGTCGTTGTTGGATTTCAGAGTTTTAACCTGACCTTCCACCTTCTGGCAGGAGATCCAGACTACGCCTGCTCCGCCGACAAGGCATGCAAGGTCGGATGCTGCGGCTCCGTGTGAGTTTCTCTTATCTCTTATTTTGCTACCATCATCTGACATCTCGCAGGGATAAAACCACTGGCAAGGGGGTCTGTGGCCTTGGACCTGATTTCTGTGGCAAAGGGTGCATCTCTAACTGTGACCGCAAAAGCGAATGTGATCCCGGATGGGGCATAGACTGGTCTGACTCTCCTGAATGTCCCTTGAATGTCTGCTGCAGCAAGTTTGGCTTTTGTGGTACCACGGCCGAATTCTGCGCAAGCAGCACTGTGACTTCTCCTGAATGCCCTGGTGGTTCAAGCGCAAAGGCCAAGACTATTGGATACTACGAGGCGTGGAATCTAGAGCGACCTTGTGGAAGTATGTTTCCCCAGTATCCACTCCGCATCATGATTGTCAATCTGACGTGAACAGCTATGACGCCTAAGCAAATCCCACTGGGCTACTACACCCACATCAACTTCGCGTTTGCCCTCATTGACCCGAAGACGTTTCACATTGCCCCAATGACTGCAAACACTGACAAGATGTACAAGTCGGTCACGCAGCTCAAGGCCCGCCAGCGCGATCTCCAGGTATGGATTGCTATCGGGGGCTGGGCAATGAATGACCCAGGTCCAACCCGGACTACCTTCTCGGATCTGGCTGGGTCAATTGAACACCAAGATGTCTTTTTTGAGTCTCTGGTTACCTTTCTCATCAATAACAACTTTGACGGCGTGGACCTCGACTGGGAGTACCCAGTGGCTGATGACCGCGGGGGTAAACCAGAGGACTACCAGAACATGGTCACGCTGATGAAGAGACTCAGGAAGAGACTGGACCAGACCGGTCGTCACTATGGTATCTCAATTACTCTGGTAATAATCTTTCTCTTTCAATACGCCTATTTATGCCATGGACTAACACCACCCAGCCGGTCAGCTACTGGTACCTTCGGGGTTTTGACCTGAACAACATCGAGCCGCATGTGGACTGGTTCAACGTCATGACCTACGACATCCGTGAGTCTTGCATCCCCTTCTTTATTGATGATAGCTAACACAACCAGACGGGCTGTGGGATAGGAATGTCACATCCATTGGCTCCTACGCCCTAGCTCACACCAATCTGACCGAGATTCACATGGGTCTAGAACTTCTCTGGCGCAACAACGTTAACCCCGCCCGCGTCGTTATGGGTCTTGAATTCTACGGCCGTTCATACACCATGGAAAGTTCAGCCTGCATGGCAGCGGGATGCCCATTCAAAGATCCAGCGCGTCCAGGCCGCTGCACTGGCCAAGAGGGTATTCTGGCAGGTTACGAGATCAACGAAATCATCAAGAACGGCGGCAAAAAGTCGTTCGACAAAGAGGCTGCTGTAAAGATTGTGACTTGGGACAATGACCAGTGGGTCAGTTGGGACGACGAGGAGTCGCTCAAGTTGAAGTTGGACTTTGCAAATAAGCGCTGTCTTGGTGGGACGATGGTTTGGGCAATCGACCTAGACGATGGCACCTTGATTGGTTCTCTAGGCAAGGCGATGGGCAAGGAGAAGCTGGACGTTCCGGATGATATGCCTGATTATCCCTCGCAGGGAGATCTTGGTACTCACATTGATGAGAAGAAGGCTTGACAATTTGTGGTTTTCTGCTTTTGATGGTATCTAGCTCAGATATGTATCAGTTTCAATAGGACCCAGTTGTAATTGTCTCTCAATGAAATGGATCCCAGGTTTTACTGCCTTACTGCTCCTGCAACACATCTACATCGAGGCATTGAGCATAGTTTCTCATATATGTAACTGAAACTAGTCTTACTACCTTTTAAGTACAAGAATCTTCTAGAAAGATTACTATTTTTTTTTTACTAATATAACAACTATCCTGGCAGTATAACTAGTCTCTAATGATATCAAGATTAAAATATAAGGATAATATTCTCTAGAAGTGGCAGTCATGCTTGTTTTAATAAATTGAATAAATATATATATCTAGAGAAAGATATGTAAAAGTAGATATCTGCATAGTTCAAGAGAATATAAAGGAAAAGGTGTATGATTTTATAGAATCAGACATTTGTGTGGTTAAAGAGAATATAAGAAGATATTCAAAGATTAGAGACATAAAAGCAGGTGTCTGTATACTTAAAGAGGATGATATGATGTCAGATAAACCTATCATAACAACCAGGGAGAAACCACTAAAAGCATTATATCTTCATGAAAAATGGTGTTTTTTGAGAATATTATATACAGAATTTATAGGTTAGCACATTATTGTACCCCAGAATCAGTGGCACTACTTCTAGTACAAGGTGTGAAGAGGCAAGAGGGCAGTGATTCTACCTTATTCTAACAAAATACTAGTACCATTACTAAAATTACTACTTATAATCCAGTATAGATTATGAAATGATATATATTATTGATCTTTCTTAGTTAGTTGAATAGGAGAAGGATAGAAGATGAGTAAATATCCTATTATTTAAGCCCAGACAAGTTTAATATCAGAAGAATAAATAAAAAGTGACAATATATTATCACTGTTGCAAGTAATAAGAAATTATCATTGAAAGTAACTATTTATTTAGATGTATTACTGATTACTAAAGTTTATATTCATTGACCAGATATCTTTATACTTATACTATTAAATATTTATATTATCAGAGTAATATGTCCTGATAGATGACTACTGTTGACAGAGTCACTGGAATTGGAATTTATTGTCTATATAAACTCCCTCTTTCTTCAAATATCTAGTATCTATTATTTATTTATCTTTTCATCCTCCTATCTCCCTGCTAAATACTCACCTGTACCTTAGCTACCTTGCCAGCATGGCGCCTCTTATTCTTTCCATTCTACTCTTTACCTTTTTCGTGACACCTCTCATGGGGTTTATCATGAATAAAACTGACATTGTCTTTGGGGACATCACCTCAAGTCCCATCCATCCTAGAGACAGTCACGAGGTTACCGACCTCAATTGGATCGAGAGATGGGCTGCAGTTGGCGACAGTTACACCGCAGGCATTGGAGCCGGAAGCCTGTACGGAGGCAGCAGTGAAGACAAAGCATGCTCTCGTTATGACCAGTCTTACCCCGTCGTTCTGAACCGTCTGTTTGGCCCCGGAGTCAAATCGTTCTCGTTCAAGGCATGTTCCGGTGCTCAAACCAACGACATCAAACAGCAGATCCGCAACCTGGATGAGGACATGGACCTGGTTGTCTTGACCGCCGGTGGCAACGACCTGTGCCTGTCCTCTATCATTTCGCGCTGCGTCATGCTCCCAGTGAGTATGAACAAATGCCACGAAAGTATATCCCACGCGCGCGACGGGATTACTAGTGTCCTCGTGCCCCACGTCCAGGACCTCCTCATGGCCCTGCGTCCCAAGATGAAAAAGGGGGGGATTGTCATTCTCGTGCTGTACGCTCAGTTCTTCAGCGTTGAAGACGAAGATTGTGCCAAGAAACAAGACTGGACGTTTCTCGGACTGAGGACGGAAAGGTTTAAATTATCCACCGGCCGCCGTAGGGAGTTCAACGATCTCGTTGTCGACGTGAACAACGCACTGCAGGAGATGGTGGCTGGCTTCAGACAAGAAGATCACGACTTCTATGTCCGCACCGCTAATTGGGACAGCTTTGTGGGTGACTATAAAGGACGCTTCTGTGAGCCGGGCAGCTCCGGCGAATATCCCGACCCCTTTCAGCCCAATTTGCAGTTCTTCAAAGGATTTACCAAAAGGGATCTCGAAAAGGACATCGGGACTAAGAGAAGTTTTCAAAGCGAGATTGATCCGCCTCCACTGGCACGCAATGCGACCATGTCCGTTCCGGAGGATAATAGCCTGGTCCCCCGCGACCCCGTCAGCCCCAACTGCCCTGGCGACGACGGCTCAAAGACTGGATGGGGCCTCCCTGATCGATTCGGCAAGTACTTCCAATCCAAACGAAAAAGGACACATCACGATTGCCTCCTACGTTCTCGAAGCTATCTACGCGGCGCGCTCCGTCAGACTGGACCTTCCCCAGCCCATTTGCCACCTCGTGGACAACTTCCAATGCAATGCACCCAACGAACGTAAGGACCTCGATGCTAGCAGAAGATATGTCGACAAGAATATCCTCAATGACAGCTACAAAAAATTCTGCAAGGAAATCCACCCGTTTGGTATCGACTGGACGGCAGAGGAGACCATGGATAGAGGCACCCCCGAGGAGCACACCTACCTTATCACGACCCGCAACGGTGTCAACTCTTACGACAAAGAAGAATGTCTCGATTCTTTTGATAAAATTGTGAACAGCTGCAAAACCTACGACCATCTCTGGAAGTATGGCGGCTACCATGAGGAAAACAACCACCGCTACCAGCTCAGTATCACCAATGGTGGCTACCAGCGCCTGCCCCGTGGCCCCATAAAGACTACCTGTGAGGCGAAGAGACACGGTGCATGGACTCATTACAAGCTTAAAGGGTACGGCGGTGTTTCCGGCGGCAGGAATAGCCTGAACTTTTTCGGGGCCATCAAAGTTTGCGTCACTACCGGTTCGCTTCGAAAAAAGATCTATACTCAGTTCGTGAGAGACTGGGACTTTTACTATTCCTACGATGAAGGCCACAAAGAGGATCCCGTTCCTGAGGGCTACGAATGGCAGGTCAACTTTCGGGCTCCCGCTGGTCATATGAAATCATGCTTCGGGAACAACTTTGTGCAGCACAGTGTTGGCTTGGTATGTATTCTGTCTCTGTTGCTTTTTTAATGAGTCGCTAATTTGGCTGTTTCTTAGGAGCCTTCTAGTTGTAAGGGTAGTAAGGACGCTTAAGTAGCTAGCTGCTCTTCTGTCTCGCCTTTTTCCTCCTTGGCTTGTTCCAGATTGTGTAGATTGTTCAGATAGTCCATGTTTAGGACCGTCTAGTTAGGATATCTTTTTGAGTAATATCATTTGCCTTGAATTCCATATCACGCGTAGACTTATAGTGAAACAATGGTTCCAGTACATGAGTTCATCTCGATAATGTATACCTCATCCACTCGCTCTATGTAAATCCTGGATCACACGTCCTGTACACTTCCTTCGAGCTTATACAGTTTCTCGGGCCATCTTTCGTTTCAGCCTCGCATAAATCATTCAATCCTCTATACCAAGGGGCTTGCTGTCTCGATTGAGTTTGTGGTACAGCTCAAAGAGAGCTTTTGTGCAATCATAATCATTGTAATACTCTGTATAAGAATGAACTCACATGTATAAAATAGTCAAGACAGCCTAACCACACACTTGACTACAAGAACTATTTCTGTTATAGTCATTATCGATGGGAAGCCAAATGAAGATCTGGGGGTTTAGCTATCTAGGCAGCTACCTCCTTATACTCTGACATGCTCAGCACAAAGCCAGGCCTAGTGAGAACAAATTCTATATTGATATCTATTCTTAAAATCATACTACTTCTGTCAGCTAAAACAGTCACCAAATATCTATAAATAGATTTTGTGACTTATGTGAAATAATATATTCATGATCAAGTTATATATCCACTTCACCTGATCTGGCAGTATGCTTTCATGTGTAATAGATGTAGATGACTGGATAGATTATAGATCATAATCAAGCTATACTAATAAGTATTCTCCAGAGACTTTACCTTATTAGAACTCTTAATATATATAGTAGTAGATTATCCCTCAGGAAAATTTAACTGTTCAAAATAAATAACTCTTTAAAGTGCTCAGATTTAGAGTGTATAGCTAATACCTAAGCTATTATAGAATCCATGATATCTAATAAGAGATTTCATATATAGTACATCTTTGATATATCTACTTTTCACAGAGTGATCTAGATGTTACATCTATAGATTCTGTTCACATAGTAGCATGTATACTGGACTTTCTCTATGTTGATATCCTTCAGCTATCCAGTGAGTAGCAAACACTTCATGTAACACATATAGAATTCTACATACTTCTCTATCACTGAACAAGAAACAATCACAGATAGGTGATTTATCACAAGTTATCATAATCAGTACCCATTGCCACCCCTCGTGTGACCTCCAAATCACTAGAAACACTCTTCAGCTTCTCCTCAACCCGGGCCACGCAATCCGGACCCAGAGGCAACCTGAGAATTCTACCCTTCAAATCCCCCGCCGCCCCTTCCCCAGTGACAACTTCAAACACCCTCGCCACACCCTTGGCTGGATCCCCCCTCTGAAAGCCCCTAATCGAATCAAACTTGCCAAGCACAGTATCGACAACTCCTCCACGATATGGTTCGGACAACCCAACGTCCGTCTTCTTAGCCGCCTCCAGAAAGTTCGTCTTAAACGCTCCTGGCTCAACGATCAACACACCGAGCCCAAAGCTGGCAACTTCGCGCGAAAGCGATTCCGACAGCCCTTCAAGTGCGAACTTGCTTGCTGCGTACAGCCCGCATGTGGGCAGTGCATCTTGTCCCGCCACGCTGGACACGTTGACGATGGTACCTGCGCCCCGGGCGCGCATCGATGGCAACGCCGCCTGGATAAGCCGTAGGGGACCGAAGAAGTTGGTCTCAAATTGGAGGGTGGCTTCCTCGGGACTGTGTGTGTATTTCGATCAGACATGTTGTTTGTATGGTGTGATATGCGCGTGAGACTCACGTTATGTCTTCTACTGCCCCAAGCACGGAATACCCTGCATTGTTGACGAGCACATCGATGTGTCCGTGGATGCTCTCGGCTTGGCTGATGACCTGGCGGATCGTTTCCGCCTTCGTCACGTCTAGCTCAATGACCTTTCCGCCTTTGGTCTCAATGTCCTGGACAGTTTCTGCGGACTTGGTGACGCTCCGTGCTGTGGCGATGACGTGGTGTCCTGCTGCCAGGGCGTGCAGCGCGAGATAGTACCCGAATCCGGATGAGCCGCCTGTGATGAACCATACTAGGGGTGCCATTGTGCTGAATCGCGATTTTCTGATATACTAATGTGGGGGTTAAGTCGTCTTATGTTCAAGACAGCCGGAGGTAAGATGGAGATAGCACGGTGTTAATATCGGGGATACTGCTATCTCCCGCTGGCGGAAGATCCTGCTAGGGCTTATAGTGTATATAATGAGTCAGTGGTCTATGCAAGATATGTTTGTTACGTTGAATGTGTGCAGAATGCGCTTATTTGTGGTTTCTCGGTTATCTACACGGATCGCGCGGAATATAATCCGGTCTCGTTCAACAAATAGGTATAGCTCAGGTCGCGAGGGGGAAGATCGCGGTCATCAGTCGACTTAGGGGATAGACCTTTACACGCAAATTGAAAGCTTCCACGTTAACATCGAAAAGGAATTTCCATATCGTGGGCTCTTCAAAATACTATGTGACGGTCCGCCGCCGATTTCCAACTAATCCTTCACGAGGTTACGGACCGGAGTATGCGAGGCGGAGTACACTACAACATAACCTTTAGCGAGTATCTACCCCGTGGACCACCCATTGACACTGTTTGGAACAAGCAGCCATATCAGACATGACAGATGGCGTATGTTCTTTGTGGGTGGGTTTACCTTGCATTTTCCTATTGCTTCAGCTATCCAGGAGGCCTGTGTCCATGCTCCGAGTCTCTACAATCAAACATGAATAGTTCGGCGTGTGATGTCTCGTTTTCAAACATTTATATCCCTCAGACTAATCCCTTGCATGGTGATTGAGTGACCTTTTTCAAATACATCGTTGGTCGCCCCAACCAGTGCTGAACATCTCACAGCTCAGAAAATTCCCACTAATAGTGACCCTTTCCATTCCCAATGGACACTCACCCGGAGATCCGTCATGCACAGACCCCTCAATTGTGATCCCAGCTGGTTCAGGCCAATAAGACAGGGCAGTATGTTGATTTGACGATCAACCGCATGATGAGCACTCCTGCAGATCAACCGCAGCTGAGCTCGCAGATACGTCAAGTCACGGAGGCACTGGTGTGGGGCTGAAGTAAACTATTGATTTTGAGATTTCTACTTTTCTACTGTGTACACCTTTGATTTTGCGTTGTGTGGCTTGGAATGCTTAGCTGGGTACGGCTGAGCTCCCTACATATTCAAAGGATACATGGTATGCAGCTTTTCAATAGTGTAGGATTGTATCATTCCGGGCTAATTGGTGGCTGTCTAGACGTGGAAATGTCCCAGCCATGGGCAGAACCATTTCCATACTATATAAAGGGTTTGAAACCCCCAGATATCTGACAGTAATCCATGCACTTCAGTCACATCTAATCCCTACGAGATATATCGAACATCCACAATGAAGCTTTCCGTCCTCTCCCTGCTCCTGGCAGCAACAACAGCCTACGCCAGAACGGACTACACCACCAACGTAAGTGCCAACACCCATCCTCCCACACTTGAACCACCCTACTTACAACATGACACAGTTCGACAAACTCGAACGGGGCAAGCTCACGCCCAACCCGCTGCGCGAACTCCTCTATAGCGACGAATTCCAAATCGGCACCTACGCCGTCCAAGCCTCCAACGCAAACGCCAAGAGCAAGAAACTGCTCTTCTCGGGCCCGGGTGCCGTCGGCAAAAGGTCCGGTCGGATTAAGATCTCCCCTGAGTCTAAGGAAGACAGATTCACGCTGAAGAAAGCGCAGCTTGGCTGTAGTGGAAAGAAGACCGGCGGCAAGAAGAAGACTGTGCCTTGTGAGTTGGAGATCACGGGGATGAGGCCGTCGCAGAATTTTGTGTCGCGGACGGTGAAGTATACTGATACTAAGAGCCTGTTGACGCTGAATGACCTGGAAGATGATCTTTGGGGCTTGTATTCTGTCTCGTTCAAGGTTGTTAGTGCGGGCAAGGGGGGTGATTTGAAGGAAGACGTCACCCTTCTGGTGGATAGCTTGGAGTATTATGTTGGGGATGAGTAGATTGATCGTTGGGTTGGTTAACTTACCAATGTTGGTGGCATTGTCGCAGGCGCTGTATGTATGTCTGTTATCTTTTAGATCGTCCTTTCAATCTTCCTCGTGGGATGTGATAAACAAAGCCGCTCAAAGTAAAGGACAGCCTCTTTCTTGAGCCAATGCATGGATACTGCTCTTATTAGAATAAGATGGCAGAACGCAGAAAACATAAATCGCTTGTGTCGAAAGTGTCACCCCAGAGGTCTATATAAGAAACTTTACCCCAGAAAAGCATGTACAGAGTTCACTATACATCATTGCAGCCAATCCATACCAAAAAACGCAACTGCCGAGAAGCATATCCGGAAAGTTACCGAAATGCGGGGTAGTAGTGAAAATACCCGCCTGCCAAACAAATATACAGATGGCTTCCGAATGAAACAAAATACCATGCACCATACGGACGTAGATTAAACATACGCAGGCTGCGGCATCCCCGGCGTCGCCTTATAAGAAATCCTCCCTGCAGGTAAAAAGAACAACGCCACCAACGCACCCCCCCTCACCTCCGGATAATGGTGCGTCCCAGGCCCCGGCGACGTCCAGCCCGCGCCCATCCATCCCGCCATGCCCATGATCTCGGCGGTCTCGTCCAGCGGGACCACGAGGTTGATCTCACCGTACGGATGCGCGTGGTACTGTCCGCGGTAGATCTCCTGGCTGTCCATGTAGACCGCCGTGATGCTGAAATAGCGGGTTTCTTCCGACGGCGCGAAAATGCGACTACGTCGGTATTTGGGCCCGTCGAGCTCGACGTTCGCGGCCCAGCCATCTGTGAGGCCTTGTCGCGCTAGTTGGCTGATGTCGTCGTAGTAGGGTGTGCCTGGGCCGTAGTTTTGGTTCAGGAATTTTTCGAGGTCTTGGCCGGGGGTTCTGTTGTTTGTTGGTTTGGAGGTGAGGAAGTGGGTGGGCAATTTGGTCAGCTTACAGGTCTTGGACTTCGTTGAAGAATTCCTGTGCTCTTCTGAGGAGTTTCTGGGCGTTTGGGTGGTTTTCAGACATGGTGGATACTGTAATGCACTTTATCCGAATGGAAAATCTGGAGACGGTAGGTTGGATGGTTGGGCGTCAGAAAAGTTATATAGATTCGCGATCGGAATTATATAACATGGCTGATCGTCGCAATCCGGTATTTAGCGGCCATTTACAATATCCCAAACGCGGAGATCTTCCCCGCTTCTTTTGATAGAGCTTTATCAAGAAATTCTAGAGAGCGAGACACAATTGGCTATTCTCATCCCTTTCAAAGTTCGAGATGGTTAGACACTTCCTTTGGAATTTGCTATCGGCCACTCATGGGCAGCCACGATGATTTGTCTGTAGCCGCTATGAAGCTATATAATTGAATATTTTGCCGTATGTCTACAACCTAGGATCTATTCGATCAGAATCCTTTGACTTGTTCGCAACCATGGCCCAGAATCAAAATTCACCCCGGGAAGTCGATTTACTAATAGTGGGAGCAGGTATGCAAGGGATCAACCTTACCACACAAATCTTTAACTAGACCAGGTCTCCACGGCCTCACGATGGCCAAAACCTACCTGCAGACCGGCCCATCCGCCAGCCTCTTAGTGGTCGACGAGGCTGCCTCGGTCGGCGGGACATGGGCCCACGAGAGGCTCTACCCGGGGCTCGTCACGAACAATGTCTTTGGCTCGTACGAATTGAGCGACTTTCCACTGGTGCCGGAGAAATATGGCGTTGTTGGTGTTGGGCACATCCCTGGTGCTGTGGTTCACAGCTATTTCTGCGATGTAGCTGACCATTTCGGTATTACACCGTGTTTACGGTTGCGGCGGCGGGTTGCGCGCGCGACTCTTGATGGATGTTGGTGGATTGTGCGTGTGGAGTGTGTCGATGAATTTCAGGAAGCGGAGGATATTGTCGCGAGAAGGTTGGTCATTGCTACCGGTCTGACATCTACACCAAGTATCCCTCAACTGCCGGGGTCGGATCACTTCGCAGGCTTGATGTTGCATTCAAAGCAGCTGAAAGAGAAAGCGCATGCCCTGGCACAATGTAAGAATGTGGTCGTTCTCGGGGCCAATAAATCTGCATGGGACGTGTGTTATAAGGCTGCTAGGTCCGGCGCGCAGGTCCACATGGTGATTCGGCCTTCCGGTGGGGGACCAAGTTATCTCTGGCCGAGGTCGTTCTTCATCGGGCCGTGGGAGGTCTCGTTGGCGAGGATATCTGCCACGCGGGCATTCTCCTTGTTTGATCCTACGTTGTTCGGGGAGAATGGGGCGTTTTCTTGGATTCGTCGGTTTTTTCATCGTACGTTTGTTGGTAGGTGGCTGTGTCGGTTATTTTGGAGCTATCTCGATGAGCATATCAAGACGATTAATGGGTATCGCGGGAATACCGAGCTGCAAAAGCTGGAACCGTGGACCACGCCGTTCTGGATGGGTAACTCGCTGAGTATTCACAATTACGAGACCAGCTGGTTTGACCTCGTTCGCGAGGGCAGGATCCATATCCACATCGCCCACATTACAGGTGTCTTGGAAAATAGTGTCCACATTACAGGAGAGGTCGAAGAGACCCTAGATGCAGATGCCATAGTCTGCTGCACCGGGTGGAAGGCTAAAGTTCCGGTGGACATTCACTCCACTGCCTGTGACAAACGACATGCAAAAGCCCACGACGAGGTACTCCAGAGGATCCCGTATCTCCCGTCTTCTCGAAGGACTCGCAATGCTCCCCTAGTTGGAGAGAAGGACCAGGCATCGGAATTTGTACCCGCTCCAGAGCTCTATCGTCACATCGACCCGTCCGACAGCAACTCTCTTCAAAATCGAAATATCGCGTTTATTGGAATGCACTCGTGCCTGCATGCTTTCATTGTGGCCCAGGCCCAGGCGCTGTGGATCAGCGCTTTCTTCAAGGATCGAGTAGATCATCTAAACTATGTGGACATTGATAGTGTGCAGTATAGCACTGCTCTTCACAGCGCATATACGAAGCTACGACGACCTAAAGAATTGGGCGGATCGGGCGGAAAATATCCCGACTTGGTCTTCGATAGCCTGCCCTATGTCGACGTTTTGCTGCATGATGTGGCAGTTGAGTCGAGGCGAAAGGTGAGCTGGTGGAAGGAGCTCACGGAGGCCTATCGTCCTGCTGATTATGCTGGATTGGTGGAGGAATGGCTGACCAGGAGTAGCTAGATTGATTGCATTTCGCTGGGGATGTTGTCTTATAAGGTTACTTTTTGAATGTAAGCTTTATGATTACATAGCCTTCTGGTCTATCTTGATAATACACCTGTACAGTACATAAGACACCGTCCCTAGTAGGTCGTACATCAGTCAGTAGACTGCGAGCCATGATCATCACTCTCACCCTCTGATACTTCTTGGTCGGTCCCCACATGATCCAACTCACTGAGAACTTTCTCCATATTCTCCAATATACACTGCTCTTGGCGCAAGCCATCCAACTCCACCAACTTCGGCCACAACGCCTTCGACCTCTCATCTCTCCGAATCGCCACCTTCTCCTCCCTGCTCATGGACGCCAGAATCTCCAGCATCCCATCCTCCAAGCACGGATCCCACGTAACGTCAGCTGCAAGCGTACTAGAGCGACTTAATGCCAAAGTCTTCCCGATCTTGCGCAACACAGACAGTCCATTCCACCGCGTCTGCGGGCTCGCGTGCTCCCCGCAATGCCGAACAACATCGTCCATCACCCGCCGGATCTGCTCGACCACCCTGTACGCCATGTCGGACTGCCTCTTGCCGCTCATCCCTCCATACGACACGTTGATTTCCTTCCAGATGTCGCGAGAGTAGCTGTCAAAGTTCAGCACGCGCCGCCGCTTTCTTTGATCTGGTCGACGTTGAGATGTGTGTCTTTCTGGGTCTCGTGCGCTGGAATGTGCACGTCGCCGGCGGAGTTTGCGCGCGCGTGCTTGGCAGGTGGACTTTCTGTCATGATGATTGTCTGTTTTGGATGTTCAATATGAATTGGGTTGCCTGCTTGAGGATCAGGTTTGACCGAATCCGGGGCACGATATGGCTGACTGGAATTATAGCAACGGTAACGATATGGCTAAAATTTGGATGGTATATGTGGGGCTCTAAAGGTGTTGAGGGCTGTTGAGTCGGTATGGGCTGATAATTGGATCGCACCAGCTCTGCTTACGTTGCAGGATACGGTTGATCGTGGTTCAGACCAAAGCTCAACGTGGTTCAGACTTCTGACTCTGAACCACGTTCAACTTTTATCAATCCCACATCACCCTCTAGCCCTGCCACTTCTGGTCGGCCCACTGTGGGTCCAGGATGGCTACCACGGATCATAAGGTGTTCCATTCACTTGGATCAGGAACAGTCCTGATCTCACAAGAGTATTTGGTAGAGGATATGGGGATATGGATTCTTGTGCTTGGGAAGGTGATTGTGTAGGAGATTGTTAGTGAGTGTTCAGTATCTTCTGTTAAGTCTGGGCTGATTTGCATTCCATACTTTGGACAATTGGTGCATATTGGGCATTACTGTATTGGTCAGGATAGGTCGATACTGGAATCTAGACACTCTTGGTATAATTATAGTATTGTATATCAGCGATCACTGTTTGTAGAACTATACTCCATATAGAGCAAGGAATGGTTCTGGGGGTAATCATCAATACGTATAAATATGTTACATATCACTTGGGCCAAAATCAGAATGACTGGCTTTCTACCACAATGGTATCCCATCAACTATACTATTTAAGTGACATGTACAGACCCTGACCTGGTCACTTGTAGGCTTAATTCTTGGTGGTCTGTCATTCAACTCGGCTCGGGATCCGCCTCGGACCGACCTCCGATCCATCATTCTTCATCTTTGCACTGGATCTTCCCCTTAACTCTCCTATATGTCCCTTCGCGCTCTTTCTTCTAATCAACAGTGGAGTTGTCTCTGAATTCAAAGCTTAGCAAGCCCATGACTGTCAACGTGATTGGCCCAGCCATGATTATCACGCAGTTCAGCCGAGACAGTTAGGACATGTGGGTCTGGCCTACGGCGTATTATCCAATTCGCTTCAATCCCAGCGTAGACCAGCCCAACAGCCTATGAAATACTGCAGAAACGACGATCACTAGCTAAGGCTCAAGTCCGAGGCTTTCCCACTAAGCCTCCGAGCCTAGAATGCAGGGGGCTGTAATCAGTCAGAGCTTGCGCTCCTTTCACTATTTATCTTTATGACACCCCGGATGTGAGGGAAAAATATGCCAAGTCATTTTGGATGGAGCCCGCATAGTTGAACGATCACCAGTTCCTCCCACCGTCATGTCTCCTCCCTGTTATGCCATGCATGATGGCGCCATCACGGTCATCGACATCGATCTCCCCTGCGGCGTCACCAACTCCTCTCACCCCCACGTCACCTGCTGTGTGGCCGGCGACTATTGCATGAGTAACTCCATCTGCAAGCATGCTCCGGCGAACGAGCCACATGTCTACTACAATGCCGACTGTACCGAGCAGGCGATGGAGGATCCCGCCTGCGGCGTCCGATGTGGTTAGCTTATTGCTCCTCCCCGTTATTCGACCATAGACTAAAAAAGAAAATGCCACCGCAGGCGGCAAACATCGCTCCGACCTCACCTACGACAAAGCAAAAGGCGTCTGGGCCTGCTGCAGCACCAACGACGACGGCACCGCCAACTGCGACAATGCAACCGACGAGATCTTCCCCGCTCCTCCCCCAACATGGCTCTCCACCATCCAGTATCTCCCGCCCGAAGGGACGCCCACTTACGCGACCTCCAAACCAACACCCACACAGATTAGCAACCCCAGCGCAGTGAGTGCAGGGACCGCCGCGGGGATCGGAATCGGCGCGGGACTAGGCGTCGTCTTGCTCGCTGGCGCGATCGCGTTCTTCTTCCTGCGAGACAACAAGAAAAAGCCCGTCCCCAACCAGCAGTCGACGTATTACTATCCCGTGCCGGACCAGACGCCGTTGAATGCGCCGCCATCGTTTTCTCACCGCTCGTGGCAATCGTCGCTTGTCGAGCCTCAGTCGTCGGCTGTGTATGAGCTGGGAAAAAGTCAGGAACCGAGTGAGATTGACACGTCTTATCAGCCGCACGGGCGGTAGCAGCCGTCATGGGTGAGACAGCGAAGTGGGTAAATTGGGTGGTTGGCCGCTTGCTGTGTTGATCATTTCTGCGATCGACGATGTATATAATACTACTTGTAGCTGCAGCTGGACTGCACGCTTTACAGATACATATTAATTGATTTAAAAGTATACTAGATCAATTCTTCTGATTGAATTAGGGTCATACGTATAAACCAGGACAACAGCTACAGCGCAGCCAATCCAAAACCAAAATTACGTTTGAATAACCAGCTCTTAGCAATCGATGCAACAAGTCCATTCAAAGACCATAATTATATAACCCTAAGTCCAAGCATCCCAGCTCAACCCGTCCCTAAACTCCAGACCGACCTGCGGCCCCTCAGACCCCACAATATACCCCCCCTCACAAGCACTATACGACACCTTCGGCTGGTCATTATAGAACTTATCGTACTGCGGCTCTAGCGCGTCTTTCAACGACGCGACGCCCCCGTCCGGGTGGAGCACATTCCACGGCTTGATGCACGTGGGCCCTTGGCAGGACTTGAGCACGAGGAGCAGGGCGTCGAGGCGGTCGAGGACTTTGCGCAGCGGCCGGCCGAGGAGGTGTGTTCCCGTGGGGGAATTAGTGTAGATGTTGGTTATTTGGTAGGGGTCCGACTGGTGTATGTTAGATTGTGTTTTTAATGGATAAGAGGCTGGTGGAGGACATACCGAAAGATCATAGAGCTCGTGTTCGTTGGAGCACCAGACCGCGTAGTACAGGTTGTATCCATCGCCGAGAATGCGAACAGACTTGTACGTGTTGTTCATGAAGTTGGTGGCTCCGTTGGGTCCTGTTTTCGTTAGCTGTGACCTTGCATCCAAAACACCCACTAGTGAGTAGTAGGTAGGTACAGGATGGCATACCAATCCGAGAAAAATCCCCTTCAAGAACAGCCTTCCCCCAAAATTCAACAGTAACATGCTCATGCGCAATCCCCGCCGACGTCCGCGCAATAGGCATCGGCGTGCCGTCAAAGTCTTCCCGCAGGTCCACGCCCGCGAGCTCGAAAAACGTTGGTGCGAGGTCAATATGCGTGGTGACCGAGTCGCTGGTCTGGCCGGCGGAGATGCCCGGCCCGCGGATGAAGAACGGCACCCGGATGTCCTCCTCGTAGCCCGTGGTCTTGCCCGGTGTCATGCGGTGCTGCCCGATGTGGAAGCCGTTGTCGGACGAAAAGATAATGTACGTGTTGTCGATCTCGCCGCTCTCTTCGAGTCGCGTGACGAGCTTGTCGACGAGCTCGTCGACGCTTTGCAGGGATCGCAGTCGCTGGCGGTAGTAGTGGTCTTGGTAGTCGACTACCGTCTGGTTCTGGAGCTCGAGCTTGTTCACCCAGCTGACGCCGGTGCTGTTCTTCGGGTTGAAGTTGGCCGTACGCGGCACCTTGACGTCCTTGAAAAGGTGGCGGTGTCGCGGTGCTGGGATTGGCTCCCGCATCATTGTTGGGCCTGCGCTGCTCAGACTAGACGGGGAGATGTCCGAGTGTGGCGCGATCGGCGCAACAGTCAGGAAGAACGGGCGGTCGTCGCGCAGCGCATCCTCCAAAAAGCCCATCGACTTCTCGCTGATTACATCGCCGGTGTATTGACCCTCGTAACTGCGCGGGGGCTCATGGTTACGCTGGTAGGTCGAGTTGTAGTAAGAATATGTGTGCGGGTCAAGCAGGAAGTCCGAGCCATTGAAGCCCTTGACAAAGGGCTTGTTGTAGGTGGTCACGCTCTGCGCGTTCATCAGCTTCCCCGTGTAGAACGTGTTGTAGCCCGCGTTTTGCATCCACACGGGGAACCAGTCCTCGTTGAACCCGCGCTCCACGAACTTGGGGTATCCGCCCCACGGAGGCTTCACGTCGGTGACATTGGTGTTGTGCGCCTGGCGGCCCGTCCAGAGGCTCACTCGCGACGGGCAGCAGAGTGACGTCGTCACGAAGTGATTCGTAAAGTCAATGCCTTTGTCTTTGATATGCCGCAGGATGTGTGGCGTGTAGGCCGTAGAATTGAGCTGCAGGTCTTGGTCGTCGGTTATGACGAAGAGGAAATTGGGTTTTTTGGGCGTCTCGCGGCTGGATAATGTGCTTTGCTGATTTGGGAAGGCGTTGCAAGCGGCGAGTAGACCGCTTGCAGTCAAAAGTGAGGAGACCTTCATGATGAGACGACGGATGAGCTGGTGGGTAGAAACGCTGTGGCTTGCAGCTGTTTAAGATATACGCAGCATGCCCAATGCTCGACAGCTCCGCACTATGGCGTATAGCATGGGGAGAATGATGACATGCCCCAATGATGTGACGATAGCAAATTAATATGTTTTCCAGTCAAGATATCCAATGAGACAAAACAAACCTGGAAAGGGCCCACGCACAGGACTGAATCACAAGAAGCGTTCTCCACCTAGGGCTTGATGGGCACGGGGCCGCAAGGGGTCCTCCTAATTGGCACCATCAATTGGTTCGCAATGAAGCTATTCTCAATGAATCTTCGCGTGTGGAGACAGCTGAGCTTCTTCTGTTATGCCGCGTGGTACTAGGATTGACCAGTCGTGCGCTAGGGACCCATGTGGCTGATCGGACGGCATGTCGTATGTCTCATCCCAGGAACAAGGGAGCCACAGTTGATATCAAGAATCTTCCACTGACTTGAGATATCAACACACTCGCCCCAACCTTGATCACTTTCTCTTATTGTTTAACCCCGAGGTCTGTTGACAGGGGATGATGAAGGATCATGTCGGGACAGAGGAAGCTAGTCTCCACTTTTGTGGAGTCAACCCCACAGCTAATTACGTGCTCGGCTCTAAGATGAGCTCATGTCGGGGAAAGCAAGACCACTAGAGAAGTCTATTCCTGGTTTGGATTTGATTGGATTGGATCATGTCGATGTGAAAGCTCACTGGTCGGATATGCTTGTCGGTTAATGTCTGGATGCAACATGCAACGCATCGCGGTCAGGCAAGGAATGTAGACCGTCCAATTCCATTGATAAGCTCTATATCCTATCTTTGTCAAGGGCTTATCAAGGAGGGATCGACCTGTCTGTCCATACCGCCTTTTCGCCATGGATTCCATTCGACAGCTAAACTAATAAGAAGAAAAGAAGAATAGTATGATGAGACCAACGAGTCAAGCATAGAACACAAGTCTGTACGCGGTGGATGAGGTCCCCAGCGATGGGTAGGTCCGGATACCAATAGTATTTCATAACAATGACGTCAAGCTTCAACTGCGATAACAATCGAACCCAGCTATGGCTTACTTCTTCAATGTGAGTCAGAAACGAGGATCATTTTGAAAATATCAAACCTTGATATAGTTAGATACATATGTTTTCTTTCATGACCACTGGGCATCAAGTCATCAGGCAGACTGAAGAAAGACCACTATATCAAGATGAATATACATGTCGTCCAGCACTTCAATGGCGCTGCAGTCCCAACAATGCAGGTCCTCGATTAGTGCCAGATATCAGCCTGCACCACGTTGGTCGTCCCACAAGCCGCAGGCACAGTATAGCTGCGATTTGGATCGCTCTCCCACTGCACAGTCCCATCGGTCTTCAACCGGATGAACTTGTATTCGAAGAATTGACCAGCCGGTAGGGCCACAGTGGTTGACCAGAGAGGATCACAGCCGGTGTATTTGTCTGATTTTAGGGCTACTCCCCTATCCAGTGCCCAGTTGTCTAGTTGCGTCGTTGAGCCCACTAATGTGATGTTCTCTCTCCAGATGGTTGTCGCACGTAGGTCGAACTTCACGGCGACGGCGGTCGGAGTCGTGCATGGTGTGTTGATAGTGGTGTTGGTCGGGCCCCCTGATCCTGTGCTAATCGCTGGCCATGTTGAAATAGTAACGCTGCTGTATGTCCCGGAGATTGAAGTTGCAATACACATAGAAGGCACGCTCGTTGCCAATTTAACACCCCATCCCGCTGGCATCACCGCATTGCGACGGTTGTTTGCGGTCAACAACGCTGCGTAGGACCAGGTGAGATCGCGAGCGGATGTCTGGGATCCATCCGACTTGGAGAATTGCTCGCCCATGGAGCCGTTGGAATGAGAGTAGGTCTGCTGCACCATTGGTCTTTAAATCACACTAGAATATAGAACCTGGGTTTTGGGTGATTGCATACCGCAATGCTCATAAACCCGTCCGCATATGTCTTCACAGCACTCGCGATACTCGTATACATTGTGCTTGAAGAGGAGAACGTCCCCGTAGCTGCGGAGCTACAAATATCCTTGAAAAATGGCAACGACACATTGCTGATAGTCAAACCCCCTTGTTGATTCCACTGGTAAAGCGCGTCATAAAGCTGCTCTGCCGCAGCTAGTGTACATAAGAACCACGGGTTGCCGTTGTAGTAAGTGTCTTCAGGATATCGACCAACCGCCACGGCCGCATCACTATCAATTCCCGAGTTAATGCCGTATAACGATCGGAATTCATCTACCACTGTCTTGTGGTTCGCCAAAGCGCGCGATGAGCACGGCTGAAACGTCAAGTCGTCACAGCCTGCTTGTGGATCAAAGGTGTGGATACAACCAAGCAGTGTGTTGGCGTCTTTGCCGGTGTGCCAGCCATGAAGATTGGGCAGGATGTGACTCCCTGTCCAAAAGGTTTGCAGAAGACAAGATTTGGGGTATTTGTGAGTCACAGTAAAGACAAGTTGCACCAACGCTCTGCGCAAATATACTCCCTTCCACCAGCGTACGGTGCTGCACAGCGAGAGTGAAAAACGAGGACCCGGAAACTTCTTCCCAGAGATCTGCATGCAACTGATATCAGTGACTGTTGTGTTTCTAGTAAAATGCGGTATTGGAGCATAATACCATATCCTGTTTGATTCCGGCACTCCGCCACATAGGACAGATCGTTTCGCACCACCGGCCATACCAAACTCGATGCCACGCTGGTATATCCGTGTTCCTACAGCCATCAATATCGATTTGCTGACATGCTAGAAAGCGTCAAGCATACAATCAACCACTGTCCAAACGCAATCATTCCCGTAGCTCGCAAAGCTGGTCCATCACGCTGGGGCCGACCCCACGACCCTGTATACGCCGTCTCATCGACTCTGAACTTCGGCTCGCCTAGGCCCCCAGTATACAAATTACCTGAAGGATTTGTGACTTCTTGAATGTGCGCCTGCGAGGAGATTCACTCTTCGAAGGTCGATAACAGTCCAGTATCCCCATTGCGGAACATGTCCACCAATGTTTTGAGCACCAAACTCGAATCACGCGTCCACGTATAGAAGTCTGCCGGTTAGTTTGTGCTCCAAGTCTGTAGTGACAATGCTTACAATCAGGATTGTCGGTGCTGGGGCTGGCCACGACCACGCCCGTCTTTGCTCCTGGCACCCATGGCCCGCTGGATCCAATGTTATCCAAGATCGCCTGCCGTGCGTACTTGGCTTCGCTGCTTAACCATGTGTCCAAAGACGATTGCCAAGGTTGAATAGATCCAGGGACAAACGCTGTCAGACCCAGACTACAGGTGCCTAGGGCGCGCGAAAGAGGTACCAGCATGGCTTGTTTGGTCAGTTGAAATGTGGACGAGATCTCAGCGTCATCAGTTCATATCTTGAAAGACCACTCCAACTTGGATATCACTGCTAGCCGTTCGGCGTACTGCAAAATTCTTCTACCTCAGATGACAGGAAGGTTGGACGGTGCAACCCTACATGCAGACCTGCATCATAGCATGTCATACGAACAAACTCTATATTGTTGTTCCTTTCTGCCTTCCGTCTATTGTGCAGCCCTCCTTTAGTCGGGCTAACAATATAAAGAACTCAAGTTTCAGTCTGCATCAATGTAGTATTATGCAGACTTTTTGATTTTCAATATCTTATTTTTTTTTTTTTTTCTTCCGTATACAAATTCTCCATTCTTTAGAAAATGGGGTATGTATGATCAATGGAATATCTGAGGTAAATCTTATACTGATCGACTCGTCTATAGTAGGATCAAGCCACGTCAAGAGATCCTTTGAAGTCTGAAGACAGGGCGGACCATCCACTATATGAGGGTAAGAGTTGACACATTCAATTATAGCATCCCTATCTGTTATAAAGTGGCTACGAACAAAATGTGGTATCCCCTGCGCCTGGCACGGGGGCGCGTTCAATCACCATTTTTCGAGAAGATCATAATGTCAATGGCATTATTTTTTGAAACCAGAATTCATGGAGCTCATGGATATGATCGGTTGACAGATTTCATGAGAAGATTAAAAATAATATATTCTTCATAGTCTCTCACGAGGAGCCTCCTCGTCGTCCGTCGGGACAGTTTGCCACCCTTCCTCGGCCCCGTCCCCATGCCGAAGTCCCAGCCGGCCTTCTAACAAGTGACTAGCTTCGGTTTCTGCAGATTGATGTTGAAATTATGCTGGCTGTCTGTGTCAGGGAGGTGTTGCGCCCTGTCATCAGGTCATTCTCTCGGTGATGTATCACGGGAAATGCGAGGGAATGCCCCCGTTGTAAACTTCCACTCGGTAATCCAGTACGATGTGGCAAATGCTGTCAATCTAGGTCAAGAAGATGGAGGGGATAATTGGAATCTGTATGAGTGTTTGGCTCACAGTACTCTTTGGTTTATTGGAACCCTTCGTGTAGTGGAATCAACTTATGTTGCAATACAAGAAGAATTACCACTTGGCTACCAAGATAATAAAACATTTTGGCGTTCTTGAAATCAACCTATATTCAGTTCGGTACTTGCCTCGAGTTCTTTTGTACTTTCACCATAATATCAGCAGATTATGTAGTCAAGGTTTTCAAGTCCAGGATGTGACCAACTGCCGCGTATTCTTCACGAGTCTGGAGGCAGAGTTCTGTTAAAACATAGCAGAACCTGGAGCAGAAACTATAAAACCCTCAAACCATCCTGATCATCTGAAATCGGCAAGTCACTCTCAGCCCTTCCCGACTTCTCTTTTGGTTGATCTGCTCCGCAACTGCTCCCCGCACGGGAATGATCTGCATCATCAATCACGGAGGAAATTTCCCCGCTAACGTGGGGATAGGGGTCAAACCCAGTCAGCCTGTCCGGCATTCTGTGTCTGCCGTTGATTGTAAAACGACCTGCCTCGGTTCACATGGGGTATGAGCAATTATGGGTGCCATCGAGATGCAAGGAATCGCCGACGCTGTTTCGTCTATTAAGATGACCGGCACTTGGCATCAGGGACAGCAACCGACATCAATTGCGTCGCGCACAGACAGACAGGCCTGCAAATGGCCGATCTGCAGACACAGGATGCGCCGCTGTGGGGAGTAATAAAATGGCCGCCAGGTCCTTTCTAGCTCGCTCTTTCCTTCGACAGCAAACTACTCACCCGCGACACCATGATCTTCTCTCGTTTTGCGCCACTCCTCGCACTGGCGTCGGTCGTTGTCGCGACACCGACGGTGACTATTGCAGAGCCTTCGGCGACCATCATCGGCAGCGATGGTCTGAGCCAGGTGGAAAAGTTCAACAACATCCCCTTTGCGCAGCAACCCACCGGATCGCTCCGCCTGAGACCCCCTCGTCCGCTGGATGAACCGCTGGGGACGGTCGAAGCGACTGGAATCTCTCGATCGTGTCCGCAATTCTTCTTCTCGACGGACAATACCGAGTTCCCTGGGTCGTTGGTCGGCCAGCTGGCGAATCATCCGCTGCTTCAAAAGGTGGTCAGCGAGGGTGAGGATTGTCTGGGACTCAACATTCGACGCCCAGCGGGGACGACGCCCGACTCGAAACTTCCCGTGCTGGTGTGGTTCTACGGTGGTGGTTTTGAGCTGGGCTCGTCGTTGATGTACGATGGGACGCCACTGGTCAGTAGTTCAATGGACTTGGACATGCCGGTCATTTTTGTTGGCATCAGCTACCGCGTTGCTGGCTTTGGATTCCTGCCTGGCAAAGAGGTTCTGGAAGACGGCGCGGCCAATCTGGGCTTGCTGGACCAGCGGGTGGGATTGCAGTGGGTCGCCGACAACATTGCCGCGTTTGGAGGTGATCCAGACCGCGTGACGATTTGGGGCGAGTCGGCTGGCTCCATTTCCGTCTATGACCAGATGATTCTGTTTGAAGGAGATCATACTTACAAGGGGAAGCCTCTGTTCCAAGGCGGCATTATGAGCTCTGGTGCGGCTACCCCAGCGGAGCCCATGGACAGCAAGCGGGCCCAGCGCGTCTACGACAAGGTGGTCTCCGTCGCCAAATGCGATAAGGCCCCCAGCTCCTTGCAGTGTCTTCGCGAGCTCGACTACAACGATCTCCTCAACGCCACAAATTCTGTTCCAGGCTTGCTCAGCTATTACTCTCCCGCGCTGTCATATCTGCCTCGTCCCGATGGAAAGGTCTTGACGGAGAGCCCCGAACGGCTCGGCAAGGCCGGCAAGTACGCGCGCGTCCCGTTTATCATCGGCGATCAGGAAGACGAGGGGACCTTGTTCGCCTTGTTCCAGAGCAACATTACCACCACGGACGACGTCGTCGACTATCTGAGCGGATATCTCTGGGACGAGGCGAGCCGCGAGCAGCTGGAGGAGCTGGTCGACTCATACAAGGACACCACCACGCATGGCTCGCCGTTCCGCACGGGCATGCTCAATAACTGGTATCCTCAGTTCAAGCGTCTAGCTGCTATTCTAGGCGACGTGCTTTTTAATCTTTCACGACGGGTACTTCTTGATAACGCCGCGGAGGTGTCCCCCGACGTTCGCACCTGGTCCTACCTGTCCTCGTATAACTACGGCACGCCCATCCTCGGCACCGTGCACGGCACCGACATCCTGCAGGTGTTCTACGGGATTCTCCCCAACTACGCCTCGCGTGCTATTCACACCTACTTTTTCAGCTTCGTCTACGACCAGGACCCCAACTCGCGTCGTGGCGATCTGATGGAGTGGCCGCAGTGGAAGGACAAGAAGCAGCTCATGCAGTTTTTCAATGATCATGCGGAGCTATTGACTGATGACTACCGTTCGAATTCGTATGAAGTGCTTGTCAAGATTGGGGACTCTCTACATATTTGATGCTCATGATGATTATTGTTTTGTTGGTTGATATTTGTTCTAGGATCATCTATGATGTCTTGATGCTGTGACCTGTTCACGATTGATTGACCACGTATATTGAGTAATTCATTTATCATCGATGGTGAGTCATGTCTAGTAGAAAAGACTTTGGTATGTAATCATTGCAATAGCCAACGCAGAGAATGACCATTAGATCGAGTGACTCAGATGTGAAAAACGTAGAAGCTTCGAGAAGAGCACGAAATAGATCTAGTATGTAATTATCGAGTCTTCCCGACAGAACTATGTGTTTTTGGTATGTAATCTTACCGCAACGCACAAGCTACCAGAAGGACAAGTTCCAAGGCCTCTTTCCAGACAATATGACCCCAACGGGCAGCTAGCAGCAGGTCACAAATCCACATCCAAAGTATCTACGCATAGCTACACACCTCTTAATGTAGTAACGATGCAAGCCCAAAACAACCCAGGTGTAGACGAGGTAATAGCCGGAGGACAAGAAGTAACGATGGGTATCAAACACAGTGTTACCCAAAATAGACCAGACAAGCTTTTATTTAAGCTCGGTATTAGCGGCCCCGCGAACCCCCACCACGTCGTTGGCCCGCAATGCGATATCAAACCCTAACTGCTGTCAGGACTATACCGCTCTGTCACCAGCACGGCTTGTTCTATATACTATGACGAGCATCATGTATTTTCAATTGATAATGTTGGGATCACCGGATGCTAGATTAACTTTCAGCTGAGTATAAATATGGCGAGCTCGCCCGTCATCCAGGGCTTCTCTTCTTCTCTTCTGCAACCATCTGTCCGTATCGATCACTTTCGTTATCAATAAGCCTGGAGATTGACTATATCTTCGTACGTCATTCGCTTGTAGTTAACAGTCTATATTGAGACTGTTGTCTTGTATCCACCACCCGCTTACCTCTTGGAGATTATATACGTCTTCAACCTCCTCCAGTCCTATACCAAAAAGGACTACACTCGCTTCAAACACCTTACTGCAGTTATTATACCACACCACACCAATACCTCCTCCGTCTGATCATCAGACATAACCAACATCAACCTCATCCAACAACACTATATACAATCAACATGTCGACCTGGCAAGACCTGTTCGACACCGACCCTCAGGGCACCCGGGCATTCATCGACCCACGTGCCACCGACCTCACCACCATATTCGACATCAGAACAAACCCAAGCAACATGTTCAAGACACATCAATATGCCTCTGTCCACCGACCAACCTCGCAGGGGCATATTGACATCGAACCATACCTTCAAACACCCACTGAATACGACGACGACGACGAACTCCGACCCACCACGCGCTCACTCACCAGAATGCGCCGCTTCAACTCGCTACCCCGCCCTTACCACACCCTCCGTCCTCACCATTGGAGGCGCCTCCAGATCGGCCTCCTCTCGGTGCAGCGTCCACACAACACCGAGACTCACCCGGTACCGCCCCTCCGACCAAAACCCCACCTCGAAGCAACCATCGACCGTGCGTGGGCCGATCCGACGCTCATTGCGGGTATCGAGAAGGCGGCGGGGAAGCATGGGGCTGCTGTCGTCTCTGTGATCTTCGAGGTTGCGGGTGTGTCCTACCCTTCGGGGACCGAGTCCGGGGGTAGCAGTAGTGGTGGGTGGTCGGAGGGGGAGTCCGACTCGGGGGCGGAGGCGGATGATGAGGCGAGTTGCAGTGATCGGGGGGACTCGGTTGGGCATGCCGGGCTGAGGTTTTCGCAGAGGCGACGGGTTCCTGTGGCTCGCGTCATGCTCGGCTCGCACGTGTCGTCGCTCGGCCGGCTGATTCTGCAGATGCGGATTCAGTCTTTGATTAAGAGAAGGAAATTGAGTGAATGGGGGTTTGATGTTTTGATTGATACGCCAAATAAGTTTACTTGGGGGAGGAGGAGGTGGTGATGTTTGTCTTGCTTTTTGTATGTCTTTCTTTTGTTTCTTCAATTTTATTTTTATTCTTCTTTCTTCTTTTACTTATGTTTCCTTTATGTTATGCTTTTGCTTGATACCTTTTCTCATGTCGTCTGCTATTCATGTATCTTAGTACAGGCCTTGGTTGGGTGGCTGGGACGGGCCTGGGACAAGTGACTCCTCAATACACTTGTTTGATATCATTACCTTATCTGTAATTCAATAAATGCGGGAAAATACTCTGTTTAACACTATCACATGTTTGAGAGAGAATATGAAAAAAAGGAGATATATCGGTGATATAGTCTAGACTGGTATCCGCAAAATATAAGAATCAGGTGACCCATGTGCCCTAGTCCAAGATTAGACCTCACCTATTCCCCAGTCTCGCTTCGAGTCTCCATTATCTGCGTACAATATTTCCGTTAGTCATGCCAATGGAATGCTAATAGAATGAATACGGTCGAGATAGCGTGGAGGTAAAGCCAACTTTTACCAATTAGTACTTCCAAGACCTTGGATTCATTTATTCTGATAATGGTGGAATCTGCGGGGTCCATTGCCTCGTGGCAACGGAGATGATAGGGTGAAACCACCACACGGGATCCCTTCTACTTCCCGGTTATCAACAAGGACGAAACATCGGAATGGCAGACTAAATTCTGCCAAGGGCCAAGGTTGCATTGGGAAAGACTGGGCAGCAGTGGTGCCCAGACTCCGCCAAGTCGGGGCGCGGGTTTGTCCCTATCAGTTCCTACCACTCCCACTCGTTTCCCCGCATATTTCCCTATCTGTTCATATAACTCTACTTGGATTTGGGTTTATCTCTCCTCCTTCCTCCCCTGTCACCCATGACCCTAATCATGGCCAATGTTACAATCTTTTTCAACGCCTCTGTCACACGGACCATACAGACTCTGCGAGATATATCAAAATGGCAAAAGGTCAGTCTCGCCAGACCCCGGTTACTTGCGGTTGGCTTGGCCTGCCGTACCACCTGAACTCAATGGATGAATTCCCTGCTAGATCGAGTGAATGGAACATTTCCTCCGATCACGCGTGACTGCGAGGGAATGGTGTTCCCCGATAGGATGGTTCGAGTGAACCCCAGACTGTTTTGGGTTGCTCCTTGTGGCAGGTGGGAGGCAAGTCCTGTTTTCTATTAAAGCATGTCTGCAGGTCCCCCTCCCTTATAATTCTTGGGCCTTCTTTCTTCTTTTTTTCCTCACCTCCCCTCATCCATCCTTCCTATCCATATCTGCCATCATGAACGCTTCCGATCCGGTCGACGTGGCCGAGATCGCCAAAGCACACGCCGCCATGGCCGACAGCAAGGAGATCTCCGTCCAGCGTCCGCGATCGTCCAGCCACAGCATTGAGGAGATCCCTGCCTCCAAGGAGATCGCCGTGGCCGAGACGACCCCGGTGGATGACGATCTCAACTCGAAGAAGTTGTACCCCACCGACGAGGATCTGCGTACGCTGCGTCGCGTCGCAGGCAAGATCCCGTGGACGACCTACACTGTAGCGTTTGTCGAGCTCTGCGAGCGTTTCTCCTATTACGGCACCACGGCGGTCTTTGTCAATTTCCTCCAGCGTCCTCTGCCCGATGGTTCCACAACTGGCGCGGGTGGGGATGATGGCATCCCAGGTGCCTTGGGCTTGGGTCAACAGGCCTCGACCGGCTTGACCTTGTGTACGTTTCTCCCACTGCCTTGTCCTGTCAAAAGAAAGAAAGAAAGAGAGAGAGAGAGAAAGGAAGAAAGAAAAACTGATTAGTTTCTCGCTAACTGTCACAGTCAATGCTTTCTGGGCATACATCATGCCCCTGGCGGGTGCCTATATGGCCGACCAGTACTGGGGCCGATTCCGCACCATCATGTTCTCGATCGGCGTCGCTCTCGTCGGTCACAGCATCCTGATCATCTCTGCCATTCCCAGCGTCATCTCAAACCCCAATGGCTCGGTTGCATGTTTCTCCATCGGTCTGATCATCATGGGCATGGGAACGGGCGGTTTTAAGGCCAACATCTCCCCCCTGATCGCCGAGCAGTACCGCGAGGATACACCCTACATTCAAACGCTGAAGTCCGGCGAGCGCGTCATCATCGATCCCGCCGCCACCGTCTCTCGCATCTACCTCTACTTCTACCTGATGGTCAACACTGGCTCTATCACAGGCCAGGTCAGCATGGTCTACGCCGAGCGCTACGTCGGCTTCTGGCTGTCGTACCTGCTGCCTACCATTATGTTCCTCTGGTGCCCCCTTGTGCTCTTCCTCTGCCGTAACAAGTATCACTTTGTTAAGCCGACGGGGTCGGTGTACCTGCAGGCTTTCCGCCTGTGGAAGCTGGCGATGAAGGGGCGCTGGTCGCTGAACCCAGCCCGAATGTATGCCTCTCTCGTTCCCTTCTCGATTCATCTCCTAAGTCATACTGACCGATGTAGGTTCAAGAAGAATGACCGTCCGTTCTGGGAACCGGTCAAGCCGTCGGCACTCGGCGCCAACCGGCCCGCGTGGATGGTGTTTGACGATGAATGGGTGGACGAAGTCGCCCGTGGACTTAAAGCCTGCAAGGTCTTCTTGTGGTACCCTCTGTATTGTGAGTCCTGCCTTGCAGATGACATGGACAGAGAACAGCAATCTAACATGACCAATCCAGGGCTGGCCTACAACCAAATGCTGAACAACCTCACCTCCCAAGCGGGTACGTCCCACCCTTCCCCCAAGATACACACACACACACACACACACACACACACACACACACACACACTAACAAACACCAGCTACAATGAGTCTCGGCGGCATCCCCAACGACATCATCAACAATCTCAACCCCCTGGCGCTGATCATCTTCATCCCCATCATGGACCGCCTCGTCTACCCGGGTCTCCGCCGCATGGGCTTCAAATTCACACCCGTAAAGCGCATCACAGCCGGATTCTTCTTCGCGGGCACATCCATGATCGCTGCCACCGTCACCCAATACTACATCTACAAGCTGGGCGACTGCGGCAAGGAGGCCAACTACTGCCTCGACGAGAAAAAGAAGTTCTCGCCCATCTCCGTCTGGGTGCAGGCCCTTACGTACGTGCTGGGCGGTATCTCCGAGATCTTCGCCTCGGTCACCTCCCTCGAGTACGCCTTCACCAAGGCCCCCCGGAACATGCGCTCCCTGATCCAGGCCGTCGCGCTGTTCATGAACGCCTTCTCCTCCGCTATCGGCCAGGCCCTTGTTGGTCTCTCTAGGGACCCCCTGCTGGAGTGGAACTATGCCGTCGTTGCCATTCTGGCTTTCGTTGGTGGCGTCGGTTTCTGGTGTACCAACTATAAGCTTGATCGCCAAGAGGATGAGCTCAACCATCTCCCGCAGAGCCAGTACCAGGGGAAGCAGCCTATTATCGATGAGGAGGGGAAGACTTGACTGGTGTAGTTTGTCTTGATATGTCATACACGATCTGTCATACACGATCTGTCTTAGTTGAATCGCATACAGTAGTCAAATGAATAAGTTGATGAGTACTAGCGTATTATGCTTTGTACAATTTAATAGTATTGAAAGGTCCAAAGGTCCATAAACCGTCATTTTATACACCATAAAATCACACCTGTAAAGAACTCATCCAATAGTTTCATCGAAAACAACTTGGTACCTCTCCTACAACCCAAGAAGTATCAACCATTATTCCCGCCCAGCCACATTCTTCGCCTGATCCGTCGCAGACTTCTTAGCGTCCTCGGTCTTCTTCTTCGCCTGCTCGCTCATGTCTGATATTACAAGTCAGAATATATAATGTATAAAACAGGATAATGAGAAAGAAAAAAGGAATGAAGGAATGAACGCAGAAAAAAGGCCTTTGCAAGTCTAACGAAGCCAACTGCGCAATCGGGACTCTCGTCTCGCCCGGCGAACATGCTGCTGCTCCTGGCTGGGGACGAGCTTGATAGGGGAGTGGGGGTTTGTTTGTGATTGGGTTTGAATTTGGGCTTGTTTTTGACTGGGGGGTTTTGATCTTGTGGGTTTTGTTTTTGTGGTCTTGTGAAGTTGGATGTGTGATGGTGATTGTGATGGTGATGGAGACGGGAACGCAGTCGGGGTCGGAAACCGGGATGAGCACGTACTCTCCTGTTGGGATTCCTTGTCTGTTGCTCTGTTAGTGACATATAGTTAGATGAAGAAAAGAGAGACCGTACTGTGGAATAAGTTGTCAAACTGCTTCTTAGCTCCCTCCTCGATCTCGTGGACCTTGTCTTTGAAGGCGTCCATTGTGGTAGCTCTTGGTTAGTTGCGACTGTGTTTTCGAGCAACTTGAGTTTGAGGCTTGATGTGAAATTGGGATGTTGGCTGAGTGAATGATATCGCTAGTTGACATGCTGTCGTTATTTGTATTGTTGGCTTGAGTCGTGATGTCACGATAGTCGATGACTTCAGATTTCTGTTTTGGGACAATCTTCACATTGGCTGTGTTGATTACATACTCGTTTCCCTTCATTTTAAGATAGTCATTGTATGATTGAGCATTCTCTATATTTACTGTGAGAAAGTAGTTATCAGTCTACCTGTCATAAACTTATCATCATGTAATAATCAAATCAAATCAAATATGGTATCATAAATCAATCAACCTTCTTCTCCCCCACAAACTCCATCCCCTCGTCCAATTTCCCCTTTCTCGCAAACTTCACATCCTTGAGGTAGTGCTCCCGCGGCTGCCACGGCCCGCTGTCACCCGCCTTGGGCAGCGAGTCCGCCGCCTTGAGCACGTACGTCGAGTTGAGCGTCAGCAGCGGCTGCGGCTTCAGCTGTGCGGCCTCGGTCGGGGTCAGACGCGGCACGGCGGCGTATGCGCCGCGCTGCTGCAGCTCGCGGAGCAGACGGCAGGCGAACAGCGCGGTGGCGTCCGCGCCGAGCGTCCACGATGCGTTGGCGTACCCGATCACGAAGACCGCGTTCGGGAGATCTTGCAGCATCACGCCGTGCCAGAGGAACTTGTCGGCGATGCGCACCGGCTCCCCGTCGACGGTCAGCGAGGCGCCGCCCGCGATCTGCAGCCGCAGCCCCGTCGCCGTCACGATCATGTCTGCCTCGAGGTGCTGGCCCGAGCTGATGGAGATGCCGGTTTTGGTCACCTCCCGGATGGTGTCGGTGGCGATGGAGGCCCGCCCCGCGTGGAGACTCTTGAAGAAATCGCCGTCCGGACTGACACACAGGCGCTGGTCCCAGGGGTTGTAACGCGGGCGGAAGTGCGGCTCAAAGGGGACCCCCTTGGGCAGCTGCCGCCAGACCTGCAGGCGGAGGATGAAGCGCGCGACCGACGGGAAGGACTGGCAGAAGAGGAAGAACCAGCGCGAGGTCATCATCCAGCTGATGCGCTGCATCTTGCGGTACAGCGCCGTCGGCAGGATGTAGCTGAGCCAGGTGCGCTGGTTGTTGGGCAGCGACAGGATGTACGTGGGCGACCGCTGCAGCATCGTGACGTGGGCCGCCTTTTCGGCCAGCTTGGGCAGCAGCGTGATGGCTGTGGCGCCGCTGCCGATGACGACCATCTTCTTGCCCGTGTAGTCCACCTCCTTGGGCCAGAACTGCGGGTGGATGATCTGGCCCTCGAAGTTGTCCAGCCCCGGGATGTCGGCCTGCAAGGGCGTGTTGTAGTCGTAGTAGCCCGTTCCGAAGATGATCATCCGGGCCGAGACCGATCGCACCTGGCCCTGGTGGTCGACGCTCAGCGTCCAGGTGCGGTCCTCGGTCGACCAGTCGGCACCCAGCATGCGCTGCTCGTACTGGATTTTCTGGTCGATCCCGTGGTGGCGGGCGGCGTTGCGCACGTAGGCCGCGATCGCGTGCCCGTCCGCGATGGCGCAGTTCTGGTCCCAGGGGTACCACTCGAAGCCGAAGGTGAAGAGGTCCGAGTCGGAGCGGATTCCGGGATAGCGGAAGAGGTCCCAGGTGCCTCCTAGCGAGGTGCGCGCCTCGAGGATGGCGTAGCGCAAGTTGGGGAACTGCGACTGCACGCGGTAGGCCGCGTTGATGCCGGAGATACCGGCACCGACGATGACAACATCATAGTCGTCCATGTTCAGGAGGTCAAGGGTGGGAAGCAGGAGAGAAAGCAAGGGGGTTGAAGATGAAGAGACGACACCAAGTACATGAGGAGTGTCGGTCGGATATAAATAAAGAATCCCGTCGATTTAAAGACGCCTCCGATTTGGCATTAAGTCATTGGAGACTGAAGCATCCAATAAGACGATCGTCGTAAATGTTCCTCGGTAGTATAGTAATGGTTGCCCCATTCAGGAAGCGTCGCGAGTCGCGAGACGCGCTAGACTACGGAGTACAGAGTGAAAAGCCTAGAAAAAATTCAGAAAAAAAGGGCAAAGTCAGATCTGGGGGAACCGAGGAACAGACTGCGCAATAGACCAGGATTTGGTGGATCATCGTGGGGTTCGGTTTCCTGGGACGCTGGGAATGGCACATCTTTGCCGTATCGGGTAATGGTTGCGATTTCTTCACATGTACCCCAAGCCGCCATTATATGTCTCCATTCCCAACCAATTCCCCAGTTCGCCTCTTATCTGAATCACATCAGTCCAATGCAGTGAGTCCACTGCAGCCTGCCCACCATGTTTAACGGCGTCTCCCTCACCCTGCGTGAGAAGCTCGACTTTATACCGGCCCTCGGGGCGCTATGGCTCACCATCGTGTGGGCCATGTTCACCGGACTCTGGCGCTCCGAACACTATCCCAAGAGCTGGCTCTTGCACATCGGATATGCCACCTTTCGCAAGGCCACTGCGCGACTGTCCATCCGCCAAATGCAGTATGTGCTGCCGCCGACCAACAAGATCTACGAGCGGTACACGCGCAAGGCCAAGCAACTCGCCAACACGGTCGATCTGGGCGATGGCGCCCTGGGACACTGGATCGGGAAGCACGACGCTGACACCGTGCTGATCTGGTATCACGGTATGCTCTTTTCTCAGGTATTCTTTTGAAGTCATTCTGACAACAGGCCAGGTGGCGGTTTTGCTCTCCCCGCCAACATGGCGTATTTCAAATTCTTCGGGACCCTGGTCGGTGACGCCAGCCGCGCCGGAAAGTCGCTCTCGGTCTTCGCTCTGACGTATTCGCTGGCCCCCACGGCCACTTACCCCACGCAGCTACGCCAGGCCGTGTCGGCGCTGCGGTACATCGCCGGCCAAAACCCGAGCAAGCAGATCTTGCTCGGTGGCGACTCGGCGGGCGGCAACCTGGTCGGCGGCGTGCTGTCGCATCTGGCGCACCCCCACCCGCTGATCGATCCCCTGAGTCTGTCGCAACCGCTCGGCGGCGCCGTCATGATCGCGCCCTGGACGATGATGATCACCGACTTCACGGGCCATGTCATCGACTCGCGCGGGGATCTCATCACCGAGGCCGTCGCGGCACCCTGGGCTGGCTCCTACCTGGGCACCGCCGTGCGCGATCACTACACGGATCTGGCTGATGCCCCGGTGGACTGGTTCGAGGCCTTCCCCGTCCGTAAGATCCTGGTCTGTGCCGGCGAGCGCGAGATCCTCCTCCCTGTCATCGAGCAATTTGTGGAGAAGCTCCGCAAGGGCTTTCCCAACGAGGTCGAATACTGCCTCGGCAAGCGGGAGGGTCACGTCGCTCCTGTTTATAACCTGCATATCGGGGATAAAACGGAGACGGAGCAGGGGAAGCGCGTGCGCAGCTGGTTGCTCGAAGTGGTTTAGAGGTTCATATTCTGCGTCTCTCTTTAGCCACTTTGTGCGTAACTACGGGTTTGTGTGTACATAGCTACTGGTTTAGTTGGTGTATCAAGCGAGCAATTGAATCTGTTCATGAAGTTATGATTGTCTCCTGACTAGTAGAGTGTCATTTCTATATACATCGACTCACTCACGACTGTACCTTGTACAATCTCATCTTCAGTCGGCCATGGAGCAACTCAATTTGTTATCCTCCAACAACTCAACTAACAAGACGGTAGACAGCATGGGCGGATCCTCCTAGTGGGCGCTTGGCCGAAGTTAAGTCTTCGCTACAACTGAGACACTTTATCAATATACATTTCAGACTGCATGGAAAAGCATCCACATTTGTGTTATTTTACCTTTTTTTAATAGGCTTGTCTTCAGAAAGCATTGTTTCTATTTAACGAATAGAGCGGCAACAAATCTCTAAAAAGATATCATCCTTGTCGCGTTGGCGGCTGGACTGCATACATCAGGCGCCCGTTACGCGCCATGTTGTAACCCACGAGGTTGGATATAAATGATAGCCGTCTCAGCCCATTCCCTTTCTCATCATTTCTTCTCACAGAATTTTGAGCTAAAACGATAATCCAACGATAATGAGGAAAATGGGCGACGCCGGTGTCAGCATAGAGACTGTGACTGACAAGGCAAACTTTGAGATCGTGAGCCGCAGGTCCCCTGCTGTCAGCCTGACCTACAGTGACTACACCGTAGGATGGATTTGCGCGTTGCCAAAAGAGTTGACGGCGGCGACAGCTGTCCTGGACCAAATACATCCAGGTCTTTCCAAGCCGCCAGATGACCCCAACGCATACACACTAGGGTCTATCGGCGGGCACAACATTGTCATAGCATGCTTACCGAACGGGAAAGTCGCCAGTCATTCGATTGCAATTTCAGTGACACAAATGACGCGCACTCTTCCACTTGTGATATTCAGCCTGATCGTCGGAATTGGCGGTGGTATTCCGCCAAAGGTTAGTCTTGGGGATGTTGTTGTCGGCACTCCGGGCGATGGTCATCAGGGAATGGTAGAGTGGGACTTTGATAAGGCCGAAGATGGCAGGCTGTTTGGACGGGTTGGTGGGCATAATAGCCCCCCAACCGCGTTGTTAACAGCGTTGGCGAAGATGGAGTCCCAGGGCGAATTATGGGGGTACAAGATACCCCAGTATTTGGACGATATGGGGAGAAAATGGCCAAATATGGTGCCGGGGTATACTCATCCACCGTGTGGCAAAGGGCACAAGATCGCCGGCATAGGTCTTGAGCCTGAGCAAGTGCAATCAGATGGGGCCAAAAGGCAATCCGACGACATGCGCGTGCATTACGGGCTGATAGCGTCAGGTGGTCAGGCAATCGCGGATGCGAGATTCCGTGACAGTCTTGATGAGTATCTTGGAGGGGACGTACTGTGTGTTGAAACAGGCGCTGCCGGACTGAACGATGACTTCCCATGCCTTGTTATTCGTGGAATCAGCAATTATGCGGATTCACAAACGACCGACGAGTGGCAGGAATATGCTGCAGGTGTAGCTGCAGCCTGTGCTAGGGAGCTTCTCCAGTATGTCCAGCCAAGTGACGCTGTCGGAGGGCGCTCGGGTCAGGACATTTTGAGCCACGGTCAGTATCCCGATCTGCTACCTTCTTTCTTGACGACTCCTGACAAGCTTTGCAGTCATTGACAGACTTGAGATAATGAGAATTAAATTAGACAGAATTGAGAATACTGAGATTCTTAACTGGCTTACGCCGATTGACTATGGTCCTCGTCATAGCGAACTGATAAGCAAGAGACAGCCAGGTACTGGCCAGTGGTTCTTGGACTCCGATGAGTACTACTTTTGGCGAACATCCGACTCCCAAACATTATTCTGTCCAGGCATTCCGGGTTCAGGAAAAACCATGATGACCGCAATCGTCATTCACGACCTTTCTACGCAGTTTCTACAGGATCCGTCTGTCGGATTTGCGTATATATACTGCGAGTACCGCCACAGGAATGAACAGAGGCTCGAAGAATTACTCGCAAGCCTTCTAAAACAGCTCTGCCAGGACCGGCCTTTCCTACCGGACATCGTGAGGCATGTTTTCAGCAGACATCAAAATAAGCGCACACGACCGTTACTCGAAGAAATTATACAGGCTCTCATGTCTGTAATGGTGATGTATTCAAAAGTGTTCATTATTGTTGACGGGCTGGACGAATGCCAAACCTCCGATGGATGCCTAGCAGGGTTTCTGTCGCAGCTCACCAACCTTCAGGCGCAGTGCAATGTAAATATATTCGCCACCTCCAGGTTCACTCCCCAGGTCCTGAAGACATTCAAGTCCAGCACGAGGCTAGAGATCAGTGCACATGATCAAGACATACAGAGATATCTCAATGCCCGGGTATCACAACTGCAACATACCTTTCTAGCATTGCATGTTGAAGAGATTCTTAACAGCATAATCAAAGCTGTAGATGGAATGTAAGCAACCATATCCATTACCCGACTAGGTATCTAACCGTGGCCTAGGTTTCGCCTTGCACAGCTACGCTTTGACTCGATTCAAACACGAAAAACAATCAAAAAGGTCCGAGACAGCCTGAAAGGAGGATCTGTGTATGAGCATGCGTATAACAACACTATGCAACGGATTCAAGAGCTTGATAGTGATGCTCAGAACCTCGCAAAAGATACCCTGTCGTGGATAACCTTCGCAAAGAGACCCCTCTCTCCAGCTGAGCTCCAGCACGCTCTCGCCGTGGAGCACGACGAGCCCGATCTCGACCACGATAATCTTCCACAAATCGAAGATATGATCTCCGTTTGTGCGGGACTAATCACAGTAGACAAACACAGCGGTGTCATCCGATTCGCCCATTACACGATGAAAGAATACTTCCGGCAAACACAGAAGCACTGGTTTCCGAATGCAGAGGCTAATATTTCAAGGACTTGCGTCACTTATCTATCGTTTAGGACGTTCGAGAGCGGGCCTTGTCACACCGGGAGGGAGCTTACAGAGCGCCTACAGACGTATCCGCTCTATGAGTACGCTGCATGCAACTGGGGACATCATGCTCGTGGTGCTCTGAGCCTATATTTTCAGGCTGTGAAGTTTCTAAACTGCGAGACAAAAGTAAGGGCGTCGGCCCAGGTGCTGATGCAGGAGGGTTTGTCAAGAGGCAAGAAAATGACGGGTGGTCAGTTGGCAGTGTTATTTGGTATTTACGGAGCGGTTAGAGCCTTTTCTTCAGAAAGCAGAGAGTTATGCACAGAGTATATGTGGTCGACGCTAAAACAGCAATGTTTTGGGTTTTGAGATGTGTCTTGTCAAGTAGTACTGCCTTGGAGATTGAGAGACGAGACAGTCAACTTGACAAGGTGGGTCCTGTCTATCACAACATAACTCAAGGTTATGGTTATGGTTTTAATGAATGGGCATGATGCAATGAACTGTTACAATCCAGGCATTCTCTATATATCCATTAAAGTCGTGTTGTCAAGCTTATGCTATGTTTTTGTCCATCTTCTCTATTTAATACGTATACGAAGCCTAGGATGTAACTGTAAATATATATAGTCAATATGGGTATTCGCTGTACAGTCAAGCTTATCATACATCAATAAACATCTACTTCTGCCCCTGCAGGGACTGAGTCTTGCGGAGGTTAAACAAATCCCTAGATCCAATTCCCCGGGCACGCTCCTGCAACCACGAAGGAAAAGCGCGTATCAAGCTGATGAAGGTGAGCCGGCCCGGCAGGATCACCTGGCCGCTCTTCTGCTGGACAATCTGCCGCACGACGGCCTCCGCCACCATCTCGACCGTCAACACGGGCTGCTTGAACTGGTCGCCGGCGTCGGTGAGCTGCTGGATCATGGGCGTGCGCACCCAGAGCGGATGGATGACACTGATCTGTTAGTTGGATTCCTGGATGTGTGGGGGTATTGGGACAGCATACCTGGTGCGCACCTTGGGCGCATTGTACCACGTCTTCAGCTCCTGACCCAGACCCTCATGGAAGGCGAGAGCGCTGGCCTTGCTGCAGCAGTAGTCGACCATCTCGCCCAGGGAGACAAAGCTGGCCATGCTGGCCACGGTGATGACATGACCGTGGTTCCGGCTGATCATGAAGGGCAGGAACTCGCGCACCATGAGGAAGTGGGAAATGGTGTTGACCTCGAAGGTCTGACGAATCTTGGCCTCGGGCTCGTCCAGGATGGAGCCGTCGTGGCCCACGCCGGCGTTGTTGACTAGCACTGTCGGGTCGCCGTGGTCGGCGCGGATTTGCTGCGCCACGGCGCGGATGTTGTCGGACGAGGTGATGTCGGCGTTGTAGAATGCAACGTTTGCGGGCAGCTTGAATGGAGGCTCCTGAATGTCGAGGATGACCACCCGGACGCCTGCCGCTACCAGGTCGAGCATGATCTGCTTGCCGATACCGCTGCAGCCTCCCGTTACCAGGGCCAGCTCGCGCGTCGGATCCCAAGGATCACTGCGGGTAAAGTTGTTGGCGGTCCATTTGTTCAGACACTTGTTGGTCTGGTGCAATGCGCCCAGCGCTCCTAGGACGGCCACTGCTTTGGGGACGAGTGGATGCGACAGGACATTCTGTGCCTGCGGCGGGAGACGCTCCAGGGCCGCCTGCGACCACTGGTGGAGGAATTGCAGAGACTGATCGAGAGACATTATAGTTGAGATGGATATAATGTAGAGAGGATCAATATTGACGTTGTTTGTTGTATATATAGTGAAGTCGGTTATGGAATCCACCACCGAGGCTCACATGGGGCCCGATCATTACCCGATAGGGAAGTGGTTGCGAAAATGATAGTGGGGGGAAAACGTTGGATTCCACCAGGCACTTCCCTTTTTTTTTTTCTATTTCAAACTTCTAGAGTTTGTGGCAATCAGTGCGCCGGTGGATCTCGCACTGCTACCCTTGTTGTCTTGTTTCTTCTGTCTTCCCCGCATTGATCCCTGTGTTCGTCATTCTTGATCGCATGGATTAGGGCTATTTCTCCACGTTGCAGGCATCGTCATCCTGGCGCAATCCACCTTCACATTCATTTCGTTCCGTCTATCTGGCTCTTGTGGCTCTTTGACCCTTTTGACTCTTTTGCCTCGTCTGATCTCTGATGCCAATCTCTCACGGTTCTTTTCCAGAATCGCACTCCTTTCCCCATCCGACGGCATCCAGACGTAGATCCACTGTGGATCCAACCGTTCTTGTCGGATCAGAGTCGGCATTACATGACTAAAGAAGCGTTATATTAATTCCCCAGGTCCTCCACAATCCCATCGGGTCAGGAGCCCCCCTCGCGGTGTTGTCTAGATTCATCAGTTCGATTGATCGACCATGGATCCCCGCCTCTCCTTCATCCTTGCCACGCTCGTCGAGGCCTTTGCCTTGCATCGCGTCGTCTTTGTCGATGCCACTCTGCGCACTGTCGCTTTGGCCGTCTTTGGCGTCAACTTGGGTCTGTTGGCTGTGTGGAATGTCGCGATATATCCGTTCTTCGTGACACCCTTGCGCCACCTGCCCACTGTTCCGGTATTACCCTTCTCATATATATATAATAAATGTGTACTGACTCGCAAAGGGCATGTTGAATAATTTCAAAGTGGTCTTCGATGAACCCCGTGGAAGAATTCCGCTACAATGGATGCGCACCATCCCCAACGATGGCCTCATCCACTATCGCGACGTGCTCCAACGCAGTCACCTGTTGGCGACCAACCACCAGGCCCTGCTGGATATTATGAGCACTAATACTTATGATTTCGAGAAGCCCTTCCGTGCCCGCGACTTTTTGGCCCGCATCATCGGTTGGGGGTTGATTCTGTCTGAGGGGACTGCCCACCGGACGCAGCGCAAGGCCCTGACTCCGTCGTTCAATATCAAGAACATCCGCGCCTTGTATTCTCTCATGTGGGAAAAGACCGGTCTGCTGATGAACGAGTTGGAGCGCGAGATGGGCGAGCATGATGGCAAGGTCGAGATGAGCGAGTGGGCTAGGTATGTCTATGTCTATCATCTACTCCGGTGGAATCAGAATCTAATCCGTACAAATAGCCGTCTCACCCTCGACATCATCGGTCCCACAGCCATGGGTCGCGACTTCCGCTCCCTCCAGAACCTCGACAACAGAGTCGCCGACAGCTTCCTCGCCATCCTCGAACCCTCCAAGGAGAAGATGGCCTTCCTGGCGATCAACTTCATGTTCCCCCAGTGGCTCATCCAGCGCATGCCCTTCCGCCTCAACGCCGTCATCAACGAGGAGACTGGCTTCCTGCGCAACCTCTGCAAGGACATCGTGCGCGAGAAGCGCACCATGATCACCGAGACAAAAGCCACCTCCCAGACCCTCGAGGCCGACATCCTCGGCACCATGCTGCTCGGCGGCGACTTCACCGACGACGAGCTCGTCGACCAGATGATGACCTTCCTCGCCGCCGGCCACGAGACCACCGCCAGCGCCTTCACCTGGGCCTGCTACCTCCTTACCCTGCATCCAGAGGTGCAAGAACGTCTGCGCGCTGAGATCCGCGAGCGCATCCCCTCAGGCAACCACCCCATCACCTCCGCCGACCTGGAGACCCTCCCGCTCCTCAACGGAGTCTGCCAGGAAGTCCTCCGTCTGTACCCCACGGTCCCCATCACCATCCGCGAGTCCGTCCGCGACACCGCCATCGCCGGCAAACACGTCCCCCAAGGCACGCGCGTCATACTCTGCCCCTACGCCATCAACCGCAGCCCCGAGTTCTGGGGCCCCGACGGCGACCGCTTTCTCCCCGAGCGGTGGATCAACGCCGACGGCACGGCCAATAACACGGGCGGTGCGTCGACCAACTTCGCCCAGATTACCTTCCTGCATGGCCAGCGGGCTTGTATCGGGAAGGACTTTGCCCGGGCCGAGCTGCGCTGTGCGGTTGCCGGTGTCGTGGGCAGGTTTCGCTTTGAGATGCAGGATCCGAAGCAGGTGATTCATATTCGGGGCGCTGTTACTACCAAACCTGTTGAGGGGATGCATTTGCGTATGCGGCGGGTTGATTCGTGGTAGTTTGTCTTATAATGATTGTCTTTGTAATGATTGATGATGGATTGGGTAAGATTGAGATATAGGATATTAGCGTTATCATTATTTATTCTGTATGTAATTTGTGTCAAGTATTCTTGACTCTTGCTCATATTTGAATTGAAGTAAGTCCATGGATATGTAGTGCTAACGCAATTTGCATGAAATTAACTCGACTGAGATTGCATATATACGCTTTTACTCAACTGCTATATCAATCCTATCATCCACTCCTCTACCTCACCTACGAACTATCCGACTGACACTCCACACCAATATCCCCATCAATCCCATCACACACAATAACCGGCGGATCCCCCGCAGGACTCGTCAGATCGATATTCTCCAACGTCACGTCCGAACACACCGCGTTAGGCGAACACACCAGACTCCCCACGACCTTGCCCGCCTTACCAGATGACGTGCCATGGACATTCTCAAACCGAATGTCAGTGACATTCACGTGCGACGGAAACTCGGCGCACTCGGGCGCCTCGATGTTGAAGTAGCACTGGTCGAGCACGAGCGGGTGGTCTGTGTTCTCGACGTGGATGTCTTTGTATGTGATGTTGGTGATGCGGCCGTAACCGACGTCTTTGCCGGCCCATGCTTTGAGACGGGCTCCATTCTATATCATTACCACTTTAGTATAAGAAGGAATGGTGCAGGGAGTTGGAACGGCTTACCTCTCCGTTCAGCAACGTCACGTTCTGGATATATGCATGCTCAATCACGTCCATCACCCCCGGGTACTGTCCGATACTGCCCATGCTGACCCCGTGCGTGTTGTTGCACCACAGGTTCTGCACGAAGATGTGCGTCGTGTTGGGCTTCGGCGAGAAGCAGTCGTCGCCGACGTCCACGCGTGTGTTTGTTACCGTCAGCCCGTTGAGGTTGAGCGAGTCGAAGCCGTCTGTGTTTTTGGCGAGGGCCTATGAAGGCAATTAGCATTGCTATATACAACAGGAATCTACCCTGACTGGTAGGTACGTACCGACTTGTTCGTAGAATAAGCATGGATGAAAACATCGTCAAACGAGACGTCCTTGCTGCGGACGAAGAAATTCGTCCAACACGGCGAATTCAACTGCTTGATCCCCTCGACAGACACCCGCGTCGCATTGTCCGTCGTAAACAGAATCGGTCGGTAGAAAACATTGTCCGGGTCGAGGATCTCTCTCCCGGCGAACTCGTTGTACCAGCGCTGGCCGTTGCCGTTCAGCACGCCCGACCCGAAGATTTTGATGTCTTTTCCGCCCCACACCCAGAATGTGATGGACTTTTGGAAGTCGAAGTAGAAGTGGTTGGCTTGCCAGTAGGGGATGTCGTCTGTGAACTGTTCTCATATCAGTCTTTTGTTCCTCAGGTGTTCATAGTTGCAACAAGAACAACAACACAACAACTATATTAATAAGATCATACCATAATCTCCCCATCCAACTGCACCTCCACATCATTCAAAAACGTCAGATCCAACTTCTTCCCAATAACATACTTCTTCCCCTTCTGCAGCAGCAGTCTGCCCCCGTGATTCGCGCGGCGCATTCCCCACAGGAAATCACGCGAGATGTCATCCGTGTCGTTGCGCGACGGCCGGATCGTCACCGTTCGTCGATCACGGTGGTGATGATGGTGGCCTCCGAGGTGTTTCAGCGTTGCTGTGTCGCTGGCTGGGATGATGCGCGCTCCTGGGATGATGGCCGAGGGGATGCTATGCAATGCGCTGGCGAGGACGGTGGTTGTGAAGAGAGCTGAGAGCCATGGGAGTTTCATCTTGAGTGAGCTTTCTTTGAGCTGGGTTGGGAGTTGAATTGTCTGGTGGTGCTGTTTCTGTTGTCGGCGCACTGCGTTGCAGCTTTATAGGACCGCCCTTGGTCTTCTGGCATGTTAACCATCTTTCGATCTCCTCTTTGACTACCTGCTAGTTAGTAATTATGTTTATTGACTACCCCGGATCGGCGTGGAACAAGTTTCTCCACCTGTTAAATGATCTACTATCTCCATCATTCGGATAATTAAGCTCGACGCGACGGAGTCGAATTCCCCGACGCTGGAAATGATACTTCCACCAATCAAACTGCCGATTTGATATCAATACATGTTTATGTACAAAGTACCTATCTAACGATATGTGCAGTATAAAACGAGTCTGGTTTCCGTTGTAGTATAGTATGTCATTGCTAATGCCGGCAGTTGATTCTATATGTTAACTTAATAAATGTTTAGGGCGAAACCACGGAAGAACATCGTTATGCTTGGGTGTATATTGTCATTTGGGTGCTGTCTTCCGTGACCAATTCATAGACAGTCCACCTACGACATATCCGATACAAGAAAACCAGAGGTCGGCATCTAATCAACATCTACAGCGTCTTGGCCGCTTCCAGCAGCCCCACGATGCAGCCGATATTGCCCGAAACCCAAAACGCAGACCGGAAGAAGCTCATCCCCTCCGACTCGGTCAACGTGTAGCTGATTGTGAACAGCACCCGTGACACGCTATACCATGCGCCCACTCCGTTGATCGTTTCGGCCGGAAGTCCGGCGAAGATGCCGAGCAGCACTGTTTGGTCAGATTGATGATGCAAAAAATTGACAGTAAGCCAAAAAAAAAAAAAAAAAATAGACGTACTCGCTGCAACGAATAGAGGAAAGCCCTCAACCCCGTTGGCGTGCGCAGCTTCCTGACGCTTCAGTCGGTTCAGCGTTCTGCGGCTGATCTTCCCCGACTGCACAGCGGCCTCGCCGTACTTAGCCAGATCCTCACGCGGCGCGCTGTTGTGGTCAAGCCCGAACCACATCTTGGACGCTCGTGCGCTGGTCGCGAAGTACGTGAAGAACCAGTTCGCCACGATGTAGCCCACTGCATGATTAGATGGTGCGACGCCGCCGGCTGTGGCACGAAGGCCCAAGGTGCTCAGGATGGAACTATTTAGTGGTCAACTCGCATTCCGGATACTCCGGGAAATTGGAGAAGGTACGGGGGAAGGTAGTGGGGGGGGTGGGGGTAGGAACGGATCAAGGGTCTTACTTACGACATGATCGACGTCAACAATGTTGAGTGGATTGGTAAAGAGAAGAAAATCAGGGCCAGGTGGGAGCCTTTTAACTATACATCTGCAGAATGCGGGGGTGGTTCGTCACAAGCCAATTCCTCCCATGTCGATCATCATTGCCGAATAGTACCTCCGCTCCTGACCGACGATCGACTGGGGACTATCGACATTGGACCCAGTGGCTACTGGCCTGTGGTGGAGCGGTTGATTTTTCCACATACTAAAACCCCATGAGAAAATCGCTATTCCAGAGTTCCGGAAGTCCATAGTCCCCCGTATCAAAAATATTCCCAAAATCCAAAGGCTTAGAAATTAGCATTTAGTACACCGACAGTAGAATAGGTCCCCACTTACAGAAAGAGCCGTGGACGGCCACGACGCCGGGTCCATGGACAGTTCTGGCGTCGCCGGATATAACCCTGGGGTCGGTAGCGGCGGGACTTCGCAATGCTCGGCGCGCCGAACATCGGCCCACGTGGCCCCGTGTAGTATCTTGATGCACTGCTGAATGACCTTTGCTGAAACCTGTTCGACACTCTTATACGGGTCGTCGTTCCCGTCCAATCGCGCCTTGACCAACGCGAAACCCATGCTGAGGAAAAAGAACGGTTTCGCACCTTTTCCTTTAGACGAGATCCGACTGCCAAACGTATCGATCGTATGCTCCACCGCCCGGACCAGAACATCTTGTTGTGACCGAACTAGATCGTTCAAAGCGTTGAGCGGTCCTGATGCGGGCGACGGCCCCGATTTGGCAAATTCATCTGCCTGGAGAGACAGCTCCACGCACACCGTGATAGCAGCATGAAAGAACTCCTCCCGGAACATTCCCCCGCTCAGCTGCCCCAGATGGGGACAAGCCTGCGCTTCTGGCAGCGTGACCGCCGGGGGGTCCAGCGATGAGAGCATCTCCAGGGAGTTTTCGAGACAGATCTTCCGGGAATAAGAGAACTGAGGAGACAAGACAATGCTCAAAGCGAACGGCCTATGAAGAACCAGAAGAAACCGACGCATGAGGAAATCATAGAAGTTCCGCGCGAAGGACCGCTCTTCTAGCAAGGCAGCGGCCTGGTCCGAGTATTGCTGAACTTGTTCGCTCATCCGCAGGGCCTCATCGTATGAAAGGGTGAATTTGATTTTGTTCACTGACTTGGCGATGCGAACTCGGAGGGGCAAAGATCGTGCTAGCAAGACCTGAAAGCTACTCCGAGTCCCAACGGTCAAATCTTGGGGGATTGGGTCTTCCGCCATCTTTTCCGTCAAATCTGTATCATCGTAGTTGTACGGCGGCTCACAATCGTATTCGTCGAGGTCAATTGGTGTGACCATACCTCCATCCAGTGCTGACTGAAGATCCAACTCCAGTATGGTTGCCCATAGTCGGCGGCGCATCTCTGCCCAGAACTTCCCGATCTTGGGGAATCGCGAGGGACTACGGTGCAGCCCCATCATCATCGCAGAACGAACCAGGGAACCAGACGCAATCCAAACCAGATCGTCATCATTCGCCCCCGCCTGGCGGGCAATAAGGAGCAGACACTGGATCTGTAGCATGTTGAAGTTGATAGACGAATTGACCAAGGTCGAAGTAAGCCATGCATCAACGGCCACAACCCACCCCGCGGCCGCCGTGTGCAGGGTCTCCTTCTCACTGAGCCTGGTGGTGGGGCTGAAAAAGCCACTACTGGCAGCCATCAGCGCCAGCAATTTCGCGAGAAAGACCATGTCGGTCGTCCCCGTACCATCCCAGTACGCCTCGTACTGTTCAACAAAACTGGGGACATGCAATATCCGGTAGGTCGTCTCGAAAGTGGCCAGGTAGACATTGAGCAGTTCGTCGGCGACCCGTCGTGGCGGCAGTATCTCCCCAAGGGCAAAGGCCTTTTCCCGATAAGCACGTTGGTGGTCCTTTTTTTCTCTGGACCAGAGTTCACCCTTGGACTTCTTTAGCTTGCAGAGTTCGGCTTTCTGGTTTTTCAGGTCGCCGTATTGCCCTTTAAGGAAGAAGCCGATGTCTTCGAACAGGGACAGCGACACGGCCCAATGGGATCGTCCACCGAACTGGGTCTTACCTCCCTTGCCTCGAAAACAAGACCTCCCCGGAAGATGTTTAACAGCATCGCTCAGGTCCTGCGCGTCCGATGCCGTTCGCCGCCCGTCTGAATCTGAATACGCATCGGCTCCGCTGGTCTCTGGGGTCGGGATGGAGTTTGCCTGGGTGAGGGCGCGTTCCAGTCCTTGCACGCGATTGCGCAACTCGGACAGTTCATCCGAGCGTCTCTGGGGTTTGGTCACTCGACTGGAGGACGGAGAGAAACGGAAGGACGAGTTCTGGAGATGCTTTGAATCAAAGACGTGGAGCCCACCGTGTACCGGGCTCCCCCGACCGATGGAGCTCTGGGACCGTTCGCGATGGCTCTGGTGGGCGCTACTTGCCGACGGTGGACCAACATAAACGCACAACTCGGGAGACTTGGACTTGATGCACTGCTCGCATGGGATGGATCGGTCGCATTTCAATTTGCGGCGCCGACAGACGGTACAGGACAAAGCGGGTCGGCGACGTCTTGGGGGTGATTTGGGTGACGTCGCAGAACCCGAAAGCGCGGCATCATCCATGCGATCGGAATGGGTCACGGCACCAAGGGAAATCAGCAAGAAATGACCGGTGATTGATTTCGGACGGGAGTATCCAGGTCTCAATTGTATGTACAGAGATGAAATAAGAACTGAAGTTGTCTTGTTGTTGGTGCTGATGCGGAGGTCGGAGATCGAAGATCGGACATTGGAGATCGGACATTGTCCCTTTCTGGTAACTCCGACCAGAGACACATGACGCCACTTTCTCTCCTTCGTTTCGACTTCTTCTCGACACTACAACTGCACAACAGATCAACCTCATCTTCATTATACATCTTATGACAATCGTGTCATTGAGTGGGTTGTCGATTACGATGGGATGATAAATGGGATACGTCTACGTCATATGGTCATAACAGATCCCAATCTGATACGCAACACGCTGTCTATGGGTCGAGTGGATGATCTCCATCGTGAAGAATGGGATGACTCTGATACATCCCATTCGTCGGTGGATCATCTCCATTTGAGGAAGGGGTATGGAGATATGACATGGCGATGGCCGTGCTTCTCGTCGTCGTCTTCTCTCTCTCTACCTGTCATTCCCTCAAGCCGGCAACATCTTGATCATACTACATAACATGGGTTGAATGAACGATCCAGCGTATGGTTTACTTGCAAGAATGTTACTTCTCTTTCTCCCTCTCCCCCTTCTTCTCACCACACTCTATCTCCGATCGCAGTATCCCTTCGTCCAGCCCGCCTTGCTACCGTTGATCGTCCTCGGGACCCTCCACGCGCTTCTCTACCCGCCCAAAGCCCAGGCATGGGTACAATACGCAAATGGCTTCCTCTCGGTCGGCTATCTGGTTCGTGCTGTTGAGCTGCTGCTCATTCGAGACGTGGAGCAGCTCCGCGCCCTTGATCGCGCCGCTCGTTCCTCGTCATACTCCTGGCAGCCAATGCCCGCGGCGTTGGGCTGGACACGTCTTCGTTGGATGGTCGACTTGGTCATGAACCCGCGCGCCATTGGCTGGAGTCATGGCTCAGCCAAATACCACCATCCCGAGCGTGTACGGGATCGGCGTCTAGCTTTTTTTCGCAGCCAACTTCTCACACTCGTCACGGCTTACCTCGTCTTCGATGCCCATCAGACCTGCTTTTCCCGAAACTATCCCCGAGTCTGCTCGACGATAGCGACGATCCTTGAAACCACCTGGGGGGTCAAGGGCGCTCCTGAGATCAGCGAGAACATAGTCATCACCTACTTGTTCCCCATCTCCTGCTGGCTAGCGGTCTTCTCTTTCATGGAAGCGGTCCGCACACTCTACAGTATGGTGACAGTGGCGATTCTGGGCACGTTCTCGGACCTGCCGTCGGGTGAACCATGGATGTATCCCGGGTGGTTTGGTTCCGTCACAAGTCTTCTCCGTCTCAACCTTAAAGGTACAACAGTACAATCCCCATTCTCATCTTTGACCAAGCCAGAAGCCCCACATGTTTACCACATGCTAAGTGTCTAGGTATCTGGGGTAAAATGTGGCACGATCTCTGCCGACGCCCCCTACTAGCCATCTCCGTCTCCATGACGCCCCGACGCTGGCCCGCTGCTCTCAAAACCTTCTTCATCTTCTACCTCTCCTTCATCATCTCCGGCACCTTCCACGCCGCCGGCGCATATGCAACCTTGCAAAGCACTCACTCCGCCGCTATGATGATGGCTTTCTTTAACGTTCTGCCTGTCTTCATTGCTTTACAGCAACTCTGCTCGGAGTTGTTAGTCCCACAGCTTCTACCCCCCGGGTTGTTGGCAGACGGCGTGGCCTGGTCCACGGACGCAGTGCTCATGGCGGTGTGGACGCTCTGGACTTGTCCGTGGTTTACTAAATATAGTGCTGTGCCGGAAATCATTGCGTCGTTTCCCCTGCCGGTGAGCTTGTGGGGGTTGCTGGGGAGGTATATGTAGCTATTTTACTTATGTTTGAGATGCAACTACACGTCTAGGGGCTAAATAACGTATTTAAATATCTGATTCTAGAGGTATACTACCGGTGCTAGTAACAAGCTCGTGTGAACACGCTTTGGATCATGCTATTGATGTAGGCCTCCTAATTAAAACGCAATTATGATCATAACATAGGTAAATGAACTTTTGTACCGCCAATACCACGCTATGCATATTATATATCAACTTCCAACACGCACATCAATACAGCTATGCCTTGCTCCAGGTCAAACCTTTGACCGTGCGCAAGTACACCAGCAAATAAACCATTAGGTAGTTGGAGACCACAAACGCCACGAAAATGCCAAAGTAGGGCCAGATCTTTGAGGAGTTGAGCTCGATTTTGTCCAGGTACTAGTTGATCTTATCAGTTGATGCCATTGGGAGGGTATGGGTGATGGAGGACATGGGAAGAGAACAAGGGGGGGGGTAATAAACATACATCATCACCAACACTGTACTCGCAATATCCGCACGATCCGAAATCATCCGGATTCGACAGATACCCGACGCCGTGCTCTGTAAGCCAGGAGCCGGCGTATTCTCCGCAGGTCATGTTTGATGGGCTCTCGAAGATAGTCAGTTCGCTGCTATCGCAGATCACTGGCATGCCTCGAAGAACGGAGGTTAAGACGCCGCCGATCCAATATGTGAATGGCGTCATGTAGTACATAGTGTATTTCCAGAAAACGGGCATGTTTTGGTGAGGTTGGAGGATGCCATTGAAGAGCTCGCACATGATGATGAAGAATGGCATGAGTGTGGCGGCCACCATTGAATCGGCACTGGATGATGTTAGAATTCATATCGCATAGATTGGCTTCCGATTGGAGCAAAACTTACCTGAGTGCTGCAATCCACTGGCCCCAGGATGTGGCAAAGAGGAAGAACAGAAAAAACATTAAGAAGCAGTACCCCGCGGCGAAACCCAGCGGGAGTCCAACAATATAGTAGTAAAGCACGTAGAAAATAACGGCGCTGATGATAGCGTAGGGGATTTCGCATACGATCTGCGAGGTGCAGAATGCGATCCAGCCGTAGACGCCACTGGGGCCCTCACGCGCCGTCCAAAGGTCGCGGTTCATGATAAAGCGCATCGAGATTGCGTTGATAAACTCGGGTACCAGCATCAACACGAGGAAACATGAAAATGCTTTGGATTGCAGATCTGTCGAACTATTTCCGATCTGAAGGTAGGTGAGACCATTGATCAGGGCATGGAGGAATGATGCGTAGAGTCGAGAATATGGGTACTCGGGGCTTCTCCAAAATTGCCGAAGGGTACGCTGGGTCAGAAGTGAGGTCTGTCGAAAAACAGATGGCGTTGAAAGAGTCGTCTTAACACCACCGGATTTCTCGACCTTTGAGCGAATTTCTGATATGTCTCTCGTGACAGCCTGTGCTTCCGCTGATCGATTCCATATACCAGCCCAGTCGACACTTTGCGATTTATCCCTAATGCCGCTCACAACCACTTCAATCAGAAAGTCGGCCGCATTGGTGACATGCTCAGGCTGGAGACCTTGCTTCTTGAAATACTCGAAGATAGAACAGCCCTTATCTCCCACCTCCCCAAAGTAGTAAGTGCTTCCACCCGGACTCAACGCCAGCACCCGATCAAATTCTTCAAACTGCTCCTGGTTCGCCTGGTGAATGGTACACAGAATGGCCAAGCCTTGATCGGCCAGTCGCCTTAGCAGTGCGACAATGTTCGAGGCACCCTGACTATCCAGTCCACTGGTGGGTTCGTCAAGGAAGAGCAACAATTCTGGTTTGGCGCAAAGCTCGGTTCCTATTGTGACGCGCTTCTTCTGTTCAATGTCCAACGACCCGATGATCGCGTTTTGCAGATCGGTCAGGTCCAGCGTGTCAATGACGGTGTTCACATAAGACAGCTTGTCTTCGTCTGGGACGCTTGAACTCTGACGGAGAAGAGCGGAGAACTCGAATGCCTCCCGAACGGTACTACTCTCATCGTGGATATCCATCTGCTGGCAGTAGCCAACTCGTCGATTGAATGTTTGATCCGTAACATCCCCGTCCACGTACAATGAGCCAGTCACCTCGCCTGAGCTGGGGCGTTGGGTCAGCACTGTCAGCAATGTTGACTTGCCTGCACCCGATGCTCCCACCAGCGCAGTCAACGTTCCAGGCTTGCAATATCCACTGACGCCATTCAGGAGCTTCCTTGATTCCTTTCCAATTTGAACAGTCAGTTCGATATTATCCCAACTGAAAGTCGACTTTGTAGCCACGAGCTGTCCGCCTGACTTGTGATCGTCAAAGCTCGAAGATGGAGACTTCGAATCAACCTGCACAGGGCTGCTCTCCTCGTCATTGGCACCTCTGCGAGGCTGTTTTGATCCTTTTTGTGACTTCTTATACTGGATTGGACCCGCACTCTCTGTCTCCCATTCCATGATCTCACTCAACCAGCAGGTGCATATCACATAGACGACAGTAAAGAGGCACAGAATCCCGAAATTTCGCCAAACGTGATTGTAGTAGAATCCGTACTGGACAGCGAGATAGTCGTCGCCATTGACTACTGTTGATCCAACCTGACTTCCCGGGTAGCCGCAGGTTTGGTAGGCAATATCGGTGTAGTTGGGCCCAGAAGGAACCACTGACCCGGACGAGCATGCAAAATTGTTGTTGTGAAACTCTGCGGCCATCATAGCCTCGTAGGTAAAAAGTGCCGGGGTTGTGTATGCTATCCAACCAACCCAAGGAACATCCTCTATTAGCCTGTCGATCGAGAGGACGTATCCGCCAAACACAATACAAAACAGAACCGAAACACCACAGTAGCGCAGGGCAACTTCGAAATTCGACGAGGCAGCCGCAAACAGTCGGAATTGAGCGGTCAGACAGATGGTGCACATATATATGAATAGGAAGTCGATCCAAAACGCACCGGCGTCGGATTTCAGGCCTGACAAGAAATACACAACGATCAAGTACAAGAAAGTGAGAACAGATCCGATGAGCAAGTCAGTGATCACCCTAGCCAGGCACACGGCACTGGGTGAAACAAATGCAAACTTCTTCTGGCGGCTCAAGATGTCCCGGCCTTGCATGGCGTCTTCTAGCTCGGACATTTGCAGCCAGGCAAGCAAGATTGAAGAGTAAAAGATCACACCTCCCCGGGAATACATCCCATCCGTTGTCTGTGGTTGGTCATAGAACATGGAGCCAACCAGTAGACCGTATATGACGCAAGAAATGAGCTTGATATACAACGGAGACATGTGCCCCCGGATCTGCCACACCTGACGTTTGGCACACAGCACCACTTGGCGGAACAGCGAGATGGTGTATGGGGACTTGGCTGGTACGAAACGGGACTTGTCTGTCTGGACGGTCTTTTTGAACTGCTCCAGGCTGTCCCGCTCCGAGTCAGCCGGTGACGAGCGGCCGCTTTTGTCTCCACAGCGTTGGTTGTCGTAGTGCTGGACATCTGTCTGAATGTCCGCAAATCGATGACTCTCCCGAAAAGCATTCTCCAGCTCGACGGGTCCCTTTGGTGCCCGGCTTTCCCAGCCCGGGCGGAACCGTCGTCTCTCCGGAATAGTGATGCTAGTTAGGAAATCCGAGGTGGTCTGCATAGCTGCACATTCATAACCTAGCCCCTCAAAGTAGCTCCTCGCGTCTCGGGCCGGGCCTTGATAAAGCATGCGTCCTTCATCAATGAGCAGAACCTTATCCACTAATTCGTAGATTGCGTCGGACGCCTGATACAGCGTCATAAGCGTCGCTTTCCCGCAGGTGTCAGTCATGATGCGGAGACTACGAGCGTAGTCGAGGGCTGACGACGCGTCAAGACCTCTAGTGGAATTGTCCCAGCACATGACCGAGGAATCGGTGGCAAGGGATTCGATGATTGAAATCCGTTTACGCTCTCCACCGGAGACACCCCGGATATACTCGTTCCCCACTAGGGTGTCCATCGTGTGAGACATGCCAAACACGCGGCCGTAAATGTCCAGATACCGGGGGATTCTCTCCCGGTACCGCTTCGGCGTTTTGCTGTCGAGAGCGAACTCCAAAGTTTGCCGAACATTGAGCGTCGGGAAATGGACATCATCTTCAGGAACATAGGCAACCTGATTGCGGTAGTGCTTCCTCACCTCTTCGGGACTGAGACCCGAGTAATCGATAGACCCTGTGACTCCTAGGAAAGATGAATGCTGGCCGGCAATTGTGCGAAGAAATGTCGAACAACCAGCCCCAGGCCTTCCCAACACCCTGTAAAGCTTCTTAGTCAACAGTCCGACGGACATTGCCTTTGAAAATACTTACAGCATAATCTCACCACTCCGGACTACCCCTGAGAAGTCTCGGATCAAGGGACGCCCCTCCCGGGGGTCCTTCTTCGAGAGCCATGGCTTGATGGTCCATTCGTATACATCTTGGAACGTTAGGGTACGCCACAGGGCCGTTCCCAACGTCTTGACGTTGGCATGGTCATCACCGTCGCCCCATGTCGAAAGATGCTGAAAGCACACCCCAAGGTTCGACCTCTTCCTACCGGCCTGGATTTCGCTCTCGAGGAATTTGTCGAAAGTTGAATGGGGTTCGGGATAGCCCTGATCTGTTTCTTCGTGGTTGCCCTCCGTGAGGGTGCGATGAATATTGGCTATAGCATCTTCATCTTCGTGCGATGGGTGCACCCGCGGCGAAACAACAATATCCGCCGGAGACTCTGCCTCCTGTGCGGAAGCAAGAGATCCGCCGCCGTGCAAATGGGCCGGAAGATGAGCGGGCATAGATACCGGACAGTTGATCCCTCATAAGACTTCAGATCTTGCACGGTGAGCAAGCAAGAGTCGTTTGTCAAGCAGAGATCTCACCAACCCATGGCTACTTGGGCGGGGAATGGGCTATATATCGAGACATGCTTAGGCTGTGACCAGGCCTAGCCATGGTGGAATTGAGCGTTGGCCACCACACTAGATCGAAAAGGAAGCCAAGCTTCAGGGTGAACGGGACGTCATCCAATTCCGATGAATAACAGAATGGCCACAACGTTAACAATTGGTTCAAATGCCACTTAGGGCGTGGGAACTCCACGAGCTGCCATTGTCTGATTAACAATTCCATTGGTTAACATTTCAATAGTGGAGACCTTCGTTAGTGCAGTGTTGAAAACGGAGTCGAAAAAAGCATTTCAAATTTTCCGCGTATTCTTTTCCCACTCGGGCAGCTCGATGGAGAAAACCATCGGACAACCCGAGAAAAGGGATAAGAAATCCTCGGAGCAGCCATGGAACCGTGGAAGAATCCGGTCGATGAAGAGCCACCGCGACTTGGGAGACTGGAGGCGACCCATGGAGCCTGAGGCTGCTGATTGGCCTGACTGGCTCGGGGATACCAAAAAGGCAGCCAAGACTACAGCCGCCTTTAACTCGGTCTTTCGGTTCCAGCGATCTATCGATTTTTTTTCCCTTCTCTTTGCCTTGTTTCGGTTTGTATTTCCTTCTTTTCGCCTTCTTTTCTTTTTCTTGACAGATGCCCAACTTTCGGTCCCAAACTTTGCTGCGGGGACTTCTCCAAGACTGTTGTTTACTGTGCAAGAAGTTGTGGAAGATGAGAGATCTCGCTGAAAGTTGGTACCTATATCCAACTTTGCAGATTAGATCTTGATACCACGTCAAGAGGATCGCCAGTCAGAGTTTCTGTTCTAAGTAGTAATACACATTATGGTGGTGCTGAAGAGCCTGTTGAAGCGAACTTTCTTTTACCTGGGGAGTATGGACAAGGTCGGTCTGACGGTCTGACAGACCCGGTTGAATGGCTGCCAGTCATGCGCACAGGGTGAGTCATCTTGAGCATAAAAGAGCATAACAGGGTTTATTGATCCTACAATGAACCTCCGTAGATCTACGGATATTTTCTTCATCTTTCTGTTGCTCCGAACTTTTCTGCCCATTAGTCATTCTCACTAAGTTCTTGGTGTCTTTGGTCTTCTTACCAATAGCATTGACTCGGTCGAGAGCGGAATATATCAAGTCAGACCATCACGTCACGTCTATGTTTGTCCCAGATAGCATAGGTATCCTGTACCACAATATGATGGTCGAGCAGCCACACTGAATGGCTTCTTCCACGGCTAGTCTGGTACCATATTGATGCTACAATGCTTCGCAGCGCAGCCTGAATACGTATAGCATGATTCAATTTCCCCATTGGTTGAGTCGGATAGATCAAGCAAAGCTCTCTTGTTTCCTGCAGGCATACGGGCGATATATATAGGCCAAGGCCGATCAACAAGCAATGTTAATGATGAACTGATGGAACAAACTCTGTCGAATCGTGATGCTTGTTGGTAGTCATCCATTGAGTGTCATATGTGAAGCCAAAGTTGACCTAGGTAGGTTCTTTTCCCCAAGGAAGGAATAAGAAATAGAGAGGGGGAAAATTGTATCGGTGAGTACACTGGAATGAAAAGACATGTTATACTTATATCTATCATACATCAGATCTGCCCTCGCTTGATAGAAAGTATCTAGCACACACTTAGCCGTCACTGATCGGCATACAATGCTTGGCCCTCGCACGTATGTGATGACTCCTGGTTGAAGTCATCTTCCCAGCTGCAAGTGTTGGAGGATCGATCGTGTTCACCGTGCATGAACCTACAATCAATTGTCCCAATGAGGAAATCTTGGCTGGTCAACAACATGATCCAACAAAGAGGATTCTATTCTTAGTTAGTAAAAAAAATTTAGTGTATCTCGCCATTCTGATCTATAATGATTCCATAATCCGCCATGTCGGCTGAGATGGACTGATGATGAGCTAGATGCATGTATGGGCTTGGCCGGCTGGATAGCGGCCTCAAGGTGTGCGAAGCTGGAAACCTGCCCCGACGCGAGCATATATAGAAATTGGGGCGCCAGTTCACTTCTCCTCTACCGGAGCCTTGTGCAATTTGCTCGTGAGTGATTCATGGTGTTTGGTTCCAGTAAATTACTGGAATAGTAGCCATGGCGAACTTCAATACAGTATTGGTATCCGCCATCTTGGCCTCCTGTATGTGATTTCCATTTCTCCTGTTGATGCAAGGGCCTTTTATTTCCGCGTCTTGAGAATCTATCTCTCTGTATATCTCGGTTAATGCATCGTGGAACGAGACTGACCTGATAGGCTCCCTCGTTCTGGCTGAGCCCGCCACATTTCACCCCACAGGTCAAACCGACATATCTTACAGTATCGCCGTCTCTGATGCAAGGGAATCGTCAAACTCCGATCGCGTTTTCTTCCAAATCCAAGCCCCCGATACTATCCAATGGGTTGGACTAGGTCAAGGCAGGGGAATGGCAGGGTCTAACATATTTGTCCTCTACAACTCCGCATCGTCTGACAATGTGACCTTGTCTCCGCGCTCTGGTGTGGGCCATATACAACCACAATACAACTCCAACGCCCAAGTCTCGCTTCTGGACGGCAGTGGCAATCGCGATGGGATGCTGACAGCCAATGTGCGGTGTGATAACTGTCTCCAATGGCAAGGAGGATCGCTCGACACCAGGAGCCCGTCTAGCCCATGGATCTTTGCATACAAAGAGGGTCAGTCACTGAACTCCGACAACGTCAGAGAGAATATCCAATTCCACGATATTTTCGGCAAATTTTCCGTCGACTTGACCAGGGCAAAATCCACATCCCAGAATCCCTTCAGGAACTACAATCCTCCACACCAAAACAGTGCAGCTATCGACACTGCGTCGAAAGGCTCCGAGGGCGGCAACGCCATGCTGATCGCCCACGGCTTCATGATGGCAATTGCTTTCGTCCTTTTGTTTCCGTTCTTCGCGCTCCTAGTTCCCTTGCCAGTCCCCATCTCGGTGGCCAAGGTCCATGCGCCGCTGCAAGGATTTGCCCTCGCACTTGCCATCGCGGGGGCTGGGCTCGGAATTAAACTCTGGGTTAATGGCGGGGCAAGGAAGATCGCCCATCCCATCATTGGCATTGTGGTCATAGCGCTCCTTGTTCTCTTCCAGCCCGCCATGGGCTTGCTCCAGCATATGCACTTTCGACGAACAGGAGGGAAGAGCCCGTTTGCTTATGCGCATCGGTGGTTGGGCCGCATGTTGATCGTCCTTGGTATCATCAATGGAGGCCTTGGCCTCCGCTTGGCGGGCATTGGCTCCCCCGGTACTCCAAAAGGCGCTATGATTGCGTACTCGGTCATTGCGGGGATCGTGGGGTTGACCTATCTCGCAGTGCATGGCATTGTGGCGATGAGGGCAGGACGCCAGAAACCCCAGCCTCCTGAACGGACAGAGGGACCAAAGCGTACTTCTACATCATGATTGACCGAGTTCCTTATGTTTGTTCTAGGCTCTGTACTCAGTAATTGATAATGGCAGACTGCTTGTTTAGTAAATCGAGATAATGCGGTAATGACACGGTAAGATCTATAGATTTCGCGGGTGATTTGCAGAGTATGACGTAAATTCAAAACAAACCAAACAACAACCATCCATACCACGTGAGATTTGCCAATGGAACAATTACGAGCATTGTTCCAACATCTCCGTTTCTACACCCTCTACATTCTATAACCTCCTGTCTAGCCACAACTGCTACAAGTACAAAAGATTCTACGTGGACTGAGGAAAATGCTCTTCAACGCCCTCATCCGCACGCACCACATAACCTCGCGCAAAAAGGTCTCCGCCCTTAAACGGGCCGCAGACTCCCACAACTGCTTCGTACTTCTCCGTTCCGGCGGTTGTCCAGGGATTATGTACGTTGAGTCTAAAGACAAAGATGCAGTTGAAGCCTGGGTCACGGTGGTAAAAAAGTTGCGGTACAAAGATTTTCAATTGGTTGCGCGGCCAGGGAGCCTGCAGGCTGTGGTTGAGGACCATGGTCAATCGTCTGCGCCGAGTTCGCAACGGACTGATAAGGCAAACTCGGGAAGTAAGGCCCCTCTCAAACTCGAGCGCGAGTGTGGGGATAAGCCTGGGCTGCGAGAGGTTGAGTCGGTCAAGGAATTTGGTGGTATGATGGAAGACCGGGGAATCTGGGCATGGTGGCGGAAGAGTATGGGATATGCCAGTTGACGGTTTCAACGGAATTCAGACGGCCGCCTTATTTAATTCATACGTTGGCGCGCCTGCGCATGACTTTTCATCGACCCGATGCGACATTCGCGAACCCATCGTTCAGGGAAACTTGAGGACCATTCCTACATTATCTTCGACTGAACTGTGAAAGAATGTCCCTCGATCGGACCTGATCTTTCGACCGTTTCTACGCCATGCAGGATTTCTCGTGCTCCGGCAAGACACACTCCCACGACTGTCATAACCAGTAGTTTTTACCGCTATCGTGATTTGACGTTGTCTGGGCTATATACTGTTTTGAAATCCTTGCAGGTCTCGGCCTTAACCACTTCTTTACGGTTTTGCCAACTTATGACCTGGCAACTGCAACACTCGGCCATTCTGCCCTATCTCCTCTTCAGAGGCGGTGATTTCCAGTGTATGCTTGACCGGGGTGCGGGGTCTTTTCTGATGCTTTGTGATTGAGCATTTCGGGTCGTCCAGCAGTTTTGGACCTGTGCAGGTCTTCATGGCGTCTTCGAGGGCCGCTTGGTCCTCCCAACCGTTGATATAGTCCCCGTGCAGACCATAGCCGGTTGCATCTCCGTTGCTATATATCCAATTATTGTGGTCAGGAAATGGGTGTGTGTTGAAAAAGAACTCCAAAAATATGGAGAAGATCGCCACGGGATGAGACTTGGGACAGACGCCGCCGTTATAGTCTCCGGATGCGGGATATGCCATCTGACCATATCAGCGTGAGGAGAAAAATGCAGCTTTCGCAGTGAAACACTCACGTGGCTCTTGTGATCTTTGCTATCGATGTTTTGACCGTCCCAGCAAGAAGGCAAGAATACCTGCGACCTCAACTTGGCGCATGGCTTGTGCGGCATACTCTTGGTCTCCGACGACGATCCGTCTTCTCCAATGCACATGTGGGTGATTGCCCGTTGGGCAAAGTCGGCGTCATCATAGGTCCTGGATGGACACGTTAGCGTGACCACAACTCGCGGCAAACAGATTGTCTAACCGACGATTGGTATCGCCGGCAATGACGCGGAGCCCAGCTGGAGGCGCTATCGCGCCATCACTTCCGTCGCAGGATGTCGCGTCTTCGGTGTAATTGCACGCTCTATTCATATAGTAAACCACCTGGTCTGTTAGCAACCGTCTACCACAGAAAGCCACGGGACAGTGGTGACATACATTGCCGTCGTTCTCCATCAACTCGAACGCACCATTGTTCGCGCGATGATAAAGCTGGGGGATCCAATAATTGCTCTTGTCGATTCCTACGCCACATGTTGTCTCGTTGGCTTTCTTGGCCGTGTCGACTTCCATCGTCTGCTGAAATGCGGTTCCTCCCACTACTATGTGGACGTGTCCGGCGGTTTTGCCGGGGAATATAATTGGGTCGGACCGTTGGATAGTCAATGTCTCACAGCTAAAGGTAAATTCATCAATGCCTTTAGTCGCCAGCGTGGAGCTGCAAAGCGTCAGCACCAGGCCTGCGGTAAGAACACCACTGGACTTCATCGTGCTCTCTATCTTGCCAGACCAATTGCAGCCGCCAGTCGAGACAAGAAAGGTTCAAGAGATGGTACGCGTGGGGTTCTCGCTCTGTTTATGCGATCATTTCTAGGTTCGCTGGCATGCTGTCTACTTGGCTGGAGTTAAAAAGACTCCGTGGCGCTCAAAGTATCGCGTCCTGGAATGTGTACGCCGCTGAGACCATCTTAGATCCGGTCATTCCATACCACATTACGTCACTTACAAATGGCTTGTTAGCCCTCGCGTAACCGTCGGCCACAAATATGTACTGTAGATGTAGCCATACAGCCGTTCTGCCAAGACCTCCGGCAGAGGTCTTATCCGGCACAGTGTATGCCCTTGACAAGGCCAGGAATTTGATCAGTATATCTGATGAACCAAAGAATATGTATGGTTTTGGATAATTGCTCTGAGGAAAGAAATATACCAAGCGAATCTCTGCCAATGTCTTGTTGTCATCGTAATTGAATGCTCTTTGTAGAGGCTGACCCCGCTTGTTTGTGAGTTTCTGGTAACCTGTATTTTGAATATTATTCTATATTATTCTTGAATTAATTTATACGATTTTTGATTCTTGCTTTACTGTTTATTATGTCTATCCTTTGCTTCCAAAAAATCAATAACAATGCCATTATATATTGATACTTGAGACACCCGGTGATTACCGATTCGGGATGCCGGGAGTTCTCATGGCCATGATTCTTTCTGCAGAGACCGTGAGAAAGAGAGACAAAAACACCGTTGTATATGTGGCCCGAGAGGTACTAAGAATTTCCGTGGTCTGTCCTAGATAATGTGTTCCCTCGTACTATATCATCCCAAGGATCTGGATATACTCCGGAGTAGAACCGATGTGGGGTCGACACCTCAGGCCTGACGGGAACCCACCCGCATTTTCCGCCCCAGATTCGCCTTCTCACTTCCCGAGTTCTGCTCCGAACTCTCCATCGTCCGTGGTTCTCGTCTTTGGGAGAGATGCGCCGCCGTGGCGGTTTTGGTTTTGCATCTTCAAATCATTTACTGACTTTCTCTGATATCTGATTTGATATTTCTGTCATCTCCGCGCTTGAGTCCCTTCATTACAATCGAAGATCGTCTGTACCCGCCGTGTGTGCTCCATCTTTGACTCAACCCTCTCGCGCCTCTTATATTGGGCTCCTACATGGCATGCCCTTTCCGTTCTACTTGAGCCTCCTCAATGGATGAGGGCTCAGACCCAAAACCCCCTCGCCGAAAGAGGGTTTCCAGAGCTTGCGATCGTTGCCGTAGTAAGAAGGTGGGTGTCCATTCCATGTTGATATGGGTTTCCTGGCGCTGACACATGCACTCTAGGACAAATGCGACGGTCTTCGTCCCACCTGCACTGCCTGTCGCGCGTCCGGCTTAACCTGCTCCTACGATCCTCACGCGAAGAAGCGTGGTCTGCCGGAAGGTTATGTTCGCGGCCTCGAAAAGCTATGGGCTTTGTCAATATGCAACATCGATGGCTTCGAAGACACCATGCTGGCCCTCCTAGGTGCCACCTCTGGATCAACGGGTCGCAGGGATAGGCTCATGGATCTATGGGCCGACGATGGTGCATCGGAGACCTTGCACGAGTCGTGGAAGACGAGCCGTGTATATGGGATTCTGGAAAAGATGCTCGCGACCTCGGCTGCGTCGCCGGTAACACACCTGTCAGGTAAACGCCTTCGGGAGGATGAGGACGTTGGCGTTGACGGCGACTGGGGATTCCGTATCGAGCGCAGCTCAACGCCCATCTCCAACAGTGCCCCTCGTGTAGTGGATCCAACTATGTCTCCGAACTCCAAAAGGCGAAGGCTGTCCCAGCCGGTGGATAGCGCCTTGGTTTCCCAGGCCGCTAGTACTCTTCATGCGCAGCTGCACTTGCCCGCTCAAGCGTCGCAACTGTTGGATCTATACTTTGCGACTACCCACTCCTGGCTTCCAATTGTTCCAAAGCACAACATTCTTCGGGCGTCTTACCACTATGCGAATGCGCCGCTGTCTGTGGCCAAGGAGGCTCCTGGTTCGGGAGACCATGCCGCGCTGTGGGCCCTCCTCAGTTACACCTTTTCTCAATCCCCGACGAAACCGCAGGACGGGTCCGTCCTTCACACAACAAGGGAGTACTATTCTGTCGCACGCAGCTTGATCCCGGCCGAGACGGAACGGTACGAGATCGGGCACGTCCAGGCCCTGCTTTTGCTCACTTTGGTAAACGTTGGTCTCGGAGAATGGAATGCTGCTTGGCTGTTGATCGGTCAAGCAGTCCGTATGGCCATCGCCTTGGATTTAGGAGTCCTAGCCGACATTCGCAGGTCGGAGGACGTGCGGCAAGGGAGAGCTGTTTTCCTTGGATGCTTCGTGATAGATTCCTTACTATCCTTCCGCCTGTCGCGAAGACCTTGCATGCATTCGCAGGATCTGAGCACCATGGGCCTATTGGAGGAGGACGGTCTCGAAGAATGGAACTCGTGGGCCGACGTCCTTCCACCAAGCGGGGGTACACAGGGGAGAAATCCACCCCGACGCGGTCCGCTCCGTGCTGTCAGCTGCTTCAACCGGCTCGTGGAATTGGCCAGTGTGCTAAACAATATCGCTCGCGACTCCACCACCGGATCCATTTCGCCCGCCGCGGCCCAGCAACTGGTTTTAGAACTCAAGCAATGGGACGATCGCCTGCCGTTGGGGTGCCGGCTAATAGGACCGGATAGCATCTATCCTGAGCGACATTCGGCGCTTCTCCCTCATCAAAGCTACCTCGGTATGACATACGTCGCTGTATTACTCTGGCTTTACCTGCGTATCGCCCCTCACGAACTCGAGCGGCCTCGCTCACAGCGGCCGGCTGTTGAAGGCGCCAAGAAACTTCTGTATCGTGCCCTCCCGATGATATCTCAGCATTTGGATAATTTTGGGGCTTGTGGAGTGCCTCCGATATTTGAGTTCTCGCTTCGCACCATCGCCCAGCAAGCTTTCATCCTTCGAAACAAGATCGAGTCCGAGGTGTTTCCTTTTGGCCGGTGGACAGATGCACTGCTCCAACACACCATCCAACTCAGCTCCACGTGGCCAGTGTATCGCTCACTCGCAACCAATATCGAGGATTGGTATCAGTCCAACGAGATGTATGAGTCCGCATCCCCTACTCGAGGCTTCGACGCAACCACATTCCGACCTACATATACACCACCCACAAACATGTTCGCTCCGGACGCCGTGGCTATACCAAGAACCAGGCAGCAGCCCTTGGACGGTGAAACAGCGATGCATTCCCGTCCACAGATGAGATTACCAGATACGGCCGACTCCAATTACCCGCCATCCGTCCTCGGCATCAGTATCCCAGTAGATGGGCAGTACATGACGCCCAAAGACGCGACAGCGCATACCGCCGACCCATCCATGCTGGACATTTCGCATCAAACCCCAATAGACGGACCCTGCGGGATTAGTCCCTTGGCTGAAAAGCCTGGTGGTCCAAAAGCGCCCCCTCCTACCTCGCATCCACAACCCCCAACCCCCGACTCCTCAGTGTCCAACCCCCTAGCCACCGGAACCCCAGCTCCCATCGACGCCCCTCCTTCCTCCTCTGCCGCCGATAACAGGACCCTCCATCCGACAGAGGGCCTCCCCCCAGCCCCAACCACCAGCAGCAGCGACATAGACGCCATCTTCTCGGACCTCGCCTACCTTGACACCACGGAATGGGCCACGAGCCGCGAGGCGGGGCTGAAGGATTTCGGCTTCCTGGACGATACCACTTTCCAGGCGTTCTGCCATGACCCGGACCGTCTCGTGGGCTCGGAACCCCTGGTTCATCCTCCTTCCATTGCTGATATCTGGCCGCCGCCGGGGTTCTTTCCCGAGACGTTTCAGGATTCGGCTGAGGATGTTATGGCGGATTAGGGCTATCATAGGGACTATGCATTGGATTTTATTTGTTGTGGATTTATGAGACACTGCACGTCAATATATAGAGGGAGAGAGAAAGGAAGAACATAGATTAGGCTTTATTGGAGGTTATTTTGAAATATCCGGCATCAATATTCATACAGTAACATTTATTCCACGACGAATACACGCTTCCATTTACATTGAGTAATGGCACAGTTCGTTAGTTTCAAGTCAACCACAGTACCTACTATATGATATGCTCTGGCGAAACATTTGTCGGCTGGCTGATGTTGACGACAGGATACTCCGTCCATGAATCATGGTATTCCCGGCAACTATTTGTATCGTGTATACTACCGGTGTGGAAATGAAGGACGTGGGCATCTAGATATAAATAAACTGTATGTATTGATCTGTCTGGGACAGAATTTGACGGGCATGTTTTTAACGAGTCTTAGACAGCCGTCAAGGTCATGCTGATCGGGTGCATCGTGCTGTGGATAACAGTGCATTAAGATCAAGTACAATTATCAAGGGAATTTTTCCCCCTCTTTTCTAGTCTTAGGAATGCTAGCATCGATAATCGTTTTGTTGAATTGAATCATTATCTCGTAAGTAGGAATGAGAACAGCGCTGCTGCTCATTCTGGTCATGAAGATTAAGGAAAACATCAGTAAGTAGAAAGAACAACGTATGCAAACGAAGACTGCTGGGATCCAATCCTGATACCTTCCTGGTAACCCCACAATGCGCTCGAAATAATTAAACTCCAAAAATCAATAAGTATCGCCTGTTTATGCACCCTGAAAACATCACGCGGAAGGAAGAGAACGCCACATCCTTTTGATAATGAAAATAATCACCGCCTCGCACCTAACATGAATTTCTAGGTCATCGCCGCCAGCCAACATTCCAGATGACATGGGCAATGTCTCGAGCAGTATTGACGGTGTCGACGACACGGTCCAAGATGCTGTCACTGCTGGAATCCCTCTCGTCGTCTGACCACAAGAGCCCGGATGATGCGAACTCCGTGTCTCGATCGAGCTCTTCGTCGTCCTTTCTGTTGACGAACCACGGACGAGGTCGATCGCTCGAGTCGAAAGCATGTGGGTCAGGATCGTGGAAGTAATCAGGATCGTAATCACCGTCGTCCAACAGGAAGTTGGCGGACGGAAACGACTGTCGTGTTGTTTCGGCAGAAGAAGAGACAGAGGCGGATAGATAACCGGACCAGCGATGCATGAAGGACCCTGCCGGGGGTTCCGGGGTATCTCCGCGGTACTTGAGAATGGTGGACGGAAGAGGGGCGATGGTCCGATTCTCGCCGCCAGCATTACTGGCAGACGCGCCCCGGTCAGAGGGGGTAGAAAACCTTTGTTTCATGGTGACGAAATCACGGTCCAGTAACGAATCATCGTCCCAAGCCGTAGGCCAGTCCCCGTCCACTTCATCATCGTCATCCCCGTCTTCGCTCTCGACCGCGATACACTGCACAACTTCGTTGTTGAAGTGGATGTGGCGCCGTTCATTCGGCGATGCGCCCCCGCTGGACATTGTATTGATCGGGGTGCCGTTGGGTGAGACTACCTGACGACCGTCCGTTGGCCGTGGCAGCATCCGGTCAAGCTCCAGTGTTCGGGGGAGAGATGAGCGGTTGCGACTTTGCTCTGCTTTCTGAGCCTGAAGGATTGCACCCGCATGCTGGAGGAGCGTATGCTGGGACAGGGAGCGTTGTAGGATTGTTTCCGAAGCCGTTCGTTTCTTCAGGATCGGTTTCCGGTCCTGGCACAATGTGGGAGTGGTGAGATGGCTTGACGGGAGAGAGGGGGTCGACGGGGATTTGCGACGACTGCACGTCTTAAGAGGGCCATACAGCCATGTCACGTCGCAGTCCTTCAACCTACATTATATTCTAGGTTAGCACGCTGCCGGGTTGGACAGTATCAGAGCGAGCTCACCAATTGAGTGCCTCGGGTGACACAGTGCCCCGGTTCAGGTGGATTTTGGCCCACGTTCTCCAGGACGCATTCTCCAAACGAGTCCCATTGTCGTATACATTTCTCCGTGCAACCACATAACGCCAGGAGGCCCAGATATCGCCCTCCTCCCACTCATGTGAGAGGTAGTCGACGTGCCTCGATGGCTCCTCCTCGATGGAGCTATCGTCGGCGGCAGAACCGGACAGACGTATCCGCGGCAATTCCGGAACTTCATTCGGAACGTCAGATACCTTTCTGGGGACCGAATAAGCCTCGTAGGCCGGTAACAGAATCTCTTCGTCGTCAGAGTCCTCGGTGTAGTTCGTACTGAGCGAAACGGTACTCAGAGTGGCGGGACTAGGAGGGGCGTTGTCGATGGCGGTAGGGTTGAAGTCGGGCGAAGATGGGATGGAAGAGGGAGCAGAGGAGTTGACCGGACTCGGACAATCCCTGGAAGAATAGTCATGAACCGGAGATTTGTTCTCGGTCACGTCGGGACTATCCAGGAAATACCTGTCGATTGATAGGGAGTCGGAAGAAAAGGAATACTGCCTCTCCGGCGAAGGAGGCAGGATCGCCGTCATCTTGTCTGGAGATGACTATCACTCTGAGTTGGTGTTTACCGAGGATTTAAGGACATCGAGGAAGGTAGTCGCCGGTAAAATGGAAGATATGAAACGGACGAGGGGAGTATCGTGGCGAGCTTAACGAGCAAGGGAGAGAGGGTGTAGAATGACAATTGTCATGACTGTGTGGAGAGGAACTGACGTCAGCGCCAGACAGAATGAGGATATATCGAAGTAGAGTAGAGTGAAAGATGGGAGGACGTGATGGGGGAAGGGAGACGATGATATAGAGACCATCTAGCTGACAAAGATGGAGATACGGTGATATGGATATGGTGATATGGGGGAGAGATACCTGGGGTTGCTCAACCTTGGTTAGCAATGGCGGAGACACAACTACCCACACAACCTTGAAACGGATCGAAAGAAAAGCGAAAAAAGAAAAAAGAAGGAGGGAGTTAATAAACAAAGACAAAGAACCAACAATTGAAAAAGGGAAAAAAATATGAAGTGAAAAGGTCAGTGGAGAGTTTGCAGTTGCCACCAAAGGAATGATTGGCGACTTTGCTTTAGTTTGATCCCCAGACTGCAGACCAGCCTAGATTCATATTTATTTTTATTTATTTATTATTTATTATCTATTATCTATTATCTATTAGTTGTTAGTTATTAGTTATTTCTTAATTTACCTTCTATAACCACCGCCATTTCCAGCCACTCCTTCCACTTCCTCGACGTATTTCCACTGCTATCTCGAATTGAATTCCTACAACATAACACTTGATCCAGAAAAGTACATCGGAGCATCCCGGAATCACTGGCTGACTCATCCAACCGTTCAAGAAGCCTATCTTCGACTAATGATCAGTATCCACCACCACTAATGCATGCGCGGGCGTTGACATGCCTGTATCGCCTCCCTGTCTGCGAATTCCTACCTATTGGCTGCTCTTATCACGAACTACGATTGTTTGCGACGAAACATGAGCTACTTGTGGGCCCGCCAACCCGTTCTATCTCTCTCGTGAATCATCCGATATCATGTATGAGTCGCACCACCAATCGACCATATCAGCGACGACTATTGATATTGATATACTGATGGGCAATATCACCTCATGAGAATTTTCCCGAGGTTGACTCACGCGCCCGCAGACCTCCACGACCAGCGATCTTTCTATCCTCCTACCTGCAATCAACGTAATCATCCAAAAGACATTGTAACAACCCAAGCCCAAGTGGAGAATCCCATAAGGTGGCTGTTTCCATGACTAATTCCCTCGGTCGAATTTGCACGTCAGAGGACACCAATCCCACGTAACTCACAGCAGGGCTCATTGGCATCTATTCCCCAAGAGGGGTAGCTTCTCGCCGTTTCCTTGGTCATGAAAAGCTCCGCCTGCGCCATGGAGTTGTTCTGGACCGTCCGCGATCAACAAAGCCCAGGAAAGAAACTTCACAGGTACGCCCGTGCACGAGGGGCAAAGCAGGAGTCGTGCCAGCCTCTTATCACACCATGCATGTGTTGATTGGCGAGTTGGTATTTTTCTCTTGGGGCCCGTGCAGAGTTGGTTGTTGCATACTTCCAGTTTTGGGTTGCTCCGTGGGTTGGCGATCGGATTTGGGACTGTCAACGGGGCCAAAGGAAAGCAAAGATGCCGAGGTGACAGTAGCTGGCTATAGTAGTCGATAATAAGGCCCTAGCAGGTTCTAAGGTTACCTGGACCGTGTCCATGATCCACACATCCATACGCCGTTTGAGGGATAGGAACAGTAGAGCACAGCAGGCATTGGCGATACTTTGGCGCAACTTTCGATTATCTAGCCCCAATCACCTAAACCCAGCCCCAAAACCAGCAGGAGTCGTATACTTCGGGGGCACAGTGTATACTCATTGCGATCAACAAAACAATCCTTTACCAAGTCCAACCGTCGAAACAGCCCCTGCTCAACCAGCATCCACAAGCCAGGGGCTGATCACTGATCGTCTACGGCCTTCAAAAGCACGGCCTATTTATAGCGGCCCGTGCTCCTACTGAATCACTTCTCGGAAATAGATTGACTGGCTTGAAAGAAAGGAGAAAAGGAAAGAAACCCTGCCTTCGGCCCGGGGCCCGCCGATAGAAACGCGATCAGGCGGCGACGGGAGGGGCTGGCTGCTTTAGTTTGGAATCCAAAACAGGGTGGGCCGCTGGGTAGGGTAGTGGGCGCTATACTAGGTAGGTGACTAGGTATACAACAACCCTGCTCGAAACTTAACTAGTCGCTGTGGAAATCTCTTCGGAGCTAGTTCAACGCGTCGACGCTCGGGACTCGAGCTGCATCCTGAGAAAAATTATCTCAGCGAGAATCAATGTAGTGAACCGCCTGGTCCTCTCAAAGCGTCACTCAATTCGCAACCCTCAAGGTTATAGAGTTAAACCCCGCCGTGTCACACACAAGACTGACCGACTACATATCTCGATTTAAAAGAAGATCTTATCAAGCCTTCCGTCCAGTCCGGCTTGTAATCCGGCCCAGAGGTCACACCAACCCTACGTAGCCTGCATTGGTGAGGGGAGGGGACGCGCCTCAATATCTGATCCCGGATGTCGGGGAAAGTCTCTCGAGGCACCCACCAGTCAGCTGTCTCCACGGCAGTCGAGCTCGATCCACATACGCGGACAGTGTGGAATGTGTAACGTATGTTCTATGGGTCTTGATATCCCTCTTCTTCATCTCGGTGGGAGAATACGAGATAGAACACATGCCATATCCCTGAGGTATGACACGGACTGTATGGAAGTGACTATGGCCTCACGTTCTTGGTTCAATAACTAGCTCTAATGTCAGTCTGTCCTGCTCATTCAACTGGGTCCTCCAAGTGGATGTTCTTGTCTTATCTGCGTTATGATATGTGATAGCACATCAATGACACTTCAACTCAATCATGTCGTGCAAGTCCTGTTTCATTCAAAAGTACGATTACGCGATGAGCGAAAGCTGCGGAGCATAAACGTTCTCCGATGTGCAGAATGCCAAATCAAAACCACGGAATAGAGAATCTAATCCGGAGGGGTAGAAGGTCTAATTCAGCCACAGTAGTACACTCCCCGGGCGATCCCGCGAATAGAAAATGCACGGGGGACCAGATCACCTCAGGAAGGAGTACGTCTGGAGACTCCACACGCTCTCCGCTTCAAACGGGCGTCAAAGACGTAAGGAGATCGCTGGGGTATCGCCCCCTCCTTCCTCTTTGCTTTTAGTCGGTGTGGGAATTTCATTTCAAACATATCGTGCAATCTGTTTCCTCGTGGAATGTCTCCGTTTATCCAAGCTAGGAGTGCAATCAATTTCAAAGATAAGCTCCCCAGCAACTCGCATGTTAGCGAGGTAGCCATCCAGTGCTCTGTGAGATAAGTCGATACATGGCTAAAGCCATCATGATTGCATGAGACAATCTCAAGAATACTTGCATCCGCTTTCCTCTCTTCTAGCTTGGATGAGGCCACCTTGTAGTCATCCTGCCTAGTAGCAGTAGCCCGAGAGCTAATCCGACATGAAATGATTCGCCGAAATTAGCAGATAAGGGCTGCTGAGCAGAGATTTGCGGACTGGACAAGTCTCGAAATCAAAACCTCTTTCTGAACAAGCCTGCTCTTTGTACCGGTGGCAGCCTGTATATCAGTGATCCAGCTGCGCATCTTCTTCGGACCTACGTACTGACGCGCTCGACAAATTCGTGCTCCTTGAAGTCCGTTGAGGAGCCTTCTGCTGCTGTCGTAAATCTGTCAGCCTGTCCAGCTAAAACATATGCTGTCTCTTGCTCAAATATCCTAACGGAATGTGTGAGCCTGAACAAGATGAAAATGACTTATCATCCACATCTGTCATCCTATGGCTCACTAAATCAAGTATGTTAGCTACGGTATTAACTTCGATAGTGGAGAACCTACCACTGTCATCGAGGTCATATCTCGTGATAGAGGAGAAACTGTCGACGGCGTATAAATCCAACAGAGTGACAATCAAACACTTGCCCTGATGAAGGGATCCGGATGTAGCCGCAATGTAGCCACATCTGTCCTCATCATACTGTCAGAATGATACACCGTATCCAAAGAATGTTCCTTGCAGTTCGACAGCGCTATCTAGAGCAAATGATAAGGCAATAAGTGGGACGAAGACGTTGTGAACAAAGGAGATGATGCTCGATAGAGGGGATGAGATCTATGCTCGGAGCGCAGATTCCCAGCAAATAATCTTGTACTCATCCACGACATAAAATATTTGTTCCGCAGTATCCATAATTCACGTTTCAATCAACAACAGGTCCCTCGGGGTTATGCAAGATCAGAATACAGATGATGAAGGTATACCAAGACCTACCTCACATTGCCAGTCTAAACCCAACCCGGTTAGCCGTATATAGGCGGTAGCTCCTAACCCCGCGCATTGGACCTATCGATAGCCCATCCGACGTGGGTTGTGAATTTACCCACTTGCTCAAGACCTCCGCGACCGACACCAAGCTTCTCAACCCAGAAGCTTGCACCATATAAATCCCACTAATATGTCAGAAGGAGCCCAGTCGGGCCCGGCCGAGCCCCAGGCCAGACATGTTGTATATTGCGGTGGTGAGTTTGGTCTAGAACCACACGTCTAAGTCTACAATTGGGCTTCCAGGACTTTGATGAATGAGAGACTAACTGATTGGTATCGCTGGCAGTGTGCAGCTTACCACCTGAGGTATGAACTCGTCTGGGGACACTACGGAACCGTGTATATCCGCTGCTGACACTTGGTTGCTCAGTACTGCGAGTTCGGCGGCAAGGCGAAAAAATGTGAGGAGTGGTTGAAGAGCAATCATCCTGATCTGCATCAGCAGTTATACTCTGAAGGTTTGATACATTCTCTCCTAGGGTGTCGGTACAGAATCCGCTAATGGTTGTGTTTGGTGTAGAAGCTCTTAGCTCCAATCTATCGACTCTGAAAGTATCTGTCCAGGAACGAGCCGCGAAGGATGCGGCGAAGAAGGAGGCAAAGGCTGCTCTTGCGGACGCTCGCGATGCAGAGCGAAAGGCAGCTTCCAAGGTCCTGATCAAGCGCGTCGAGCGGAACAAGCGCAAACACGTCAGCGTCATCACGGGGTTAGAGGTTTACGGTCTGGAGAACAAAAAGGTCGCCAAGGAATTAGGGAAGAAATTCGCTACTGGTTCTTCAGTTACGAAGTCGGCTGCAGGGAACGAGGAAATTACGGTGCAAGGCGATGTGAGCGAGGATGTGAAGGAATGGCTCCTGGAGGTTTACGGGAAGGAGATCCCCGAGGCGAATATTGAAGTCATCGAGGATAAGAAGAAGAAAAGCAGTGCGCCACAATAGGCACTCGATCGCTTGACGCTGGGTATTATGCTATGACTATTTGCAGAAATTTATAGAAACGCTTTGTAAAGCCCCAAGAAAACGGGATGTGACGAAACTTGCGGAGGGGACCAGCACGCTCCGCATGCCAACGTAAGAGATGCAAGAAAATGAGTCGTGTCACGATTTTGATCAGAGTTCGTCAATTATCCTTGAGAACCCTGGGTCAATTGTCTCTGCACTCCAGCCTGGATCGGTCGACGAGGCAGGCTGGTTCGACACACTGGTTGCTTGATGGCTGCGCTGGTGCGATGCGTGGAGAGACAAATAATCACTTTCCTGCCTCGCATTCTCGCCTGACAATAAAGACTTCGCGATGCTCTGTCCCTGCCCGTGCCATAGTGAAGGCGCGGAATGATTAGTTGGCATCTCTGCTAGCGGCGACATGTTGGTCCCCTGGGACACCGCAGTCGGCCAGATTTGAATGATACATGCTATCATGAACGCGAGCACGCCCGAAAGCACTAGGCCCCAGATAATGCGAAGGCGTTTCGTAACTCGCGTCTGCCATTCTACCTCTTTCTCTTCCCAGCGATGTACTTCGTCCCGCATTTCTTCGAGCCTAGCATTGAGGGCCTCGGCCTTTGCCCTGCCGACTCGCATACGCTCCTCCAGCAACTCTATCCTTTGTATCTGCGGCTGAAACTCATTGAGCTCCCCGAACTGCTTGCGGATTTCGTGTTCCAGATTGGTCGTCTCTCTTTCAAAGTCATTAAACAGAGTCGATGTAGAATTGGACAATTCTTGAAATGAAGCGACGGTTGCATTCAACGCCGCAATTTTCTCAAGCAAATTGTAGTACGTATAGTCCAGCCGGCGGGTGATGTCGGTCGCAAGAGTCCCAATCAACGACAAAGCAGTCCGTAGGTATCTACCCATTGTTAGGGTCAACGCGGTCCTAATAACTCGAAGACAAATCTTACTCTTCACCTTGTTTCCGCCGATCTCTCACTTGCTCTAAATCCCCCATTGACTGGATGTCCTGTCGCTTGACCGAAGCGATGTGACGACCATTGTCGATCCCATCAAATAAGCTGTTGTTTCTGCTCCCAGCACCAAATGCCGTGGAATCCGATTCCCAGCCCGACCGAGTTGTTTCACGGGTAGTCGGCCGAAGCAGAGCATTGTCGGCTTCGGTGTCCTTCTCCCTTCCACCGGACCACGTCGGCAGTAACCCTCGCGCGCCTGCGCTCGATGCAAATTGATTCATTCTCCGCGGTAGAATACCGTCCCGGGATTTGCTGTGTTTATGCTTGTGTCGCGATCGGAGTCTATGCGGATCTAAGGAGACTGTATCGAGAACATAACGACCTTGCTGTTTCTCTCGAGAGTGTTGAGACCTATGAGTAATATGGAACGGAGCGCGGTGCTCTCCAGTGCTTTGTGGAGCCGGTTGAAACTCAGAAGTGACTGTCGTACTGGGACCGGATGATGCAGTCTTCTGGCTACCGGCGGGAGGAGGCCCATGGATCAACGACGAGGTGGCGGAGAGCTGCTGGGCCGGGAACACCATGTTGACGGCCCCCAAGCATCTCACCCATATACTCGAACGGGTAGCGAACCAGGTTCAGCTTTGATTATCGAAATATTTGGTTCCTGAAGAACGAAGAGGTGGAACAGGCTGGAATAGGAGAAATTACATCGACAAAGGATGATGCTTGACGGAAGGAAACAACGGTTGAGCGTGATATTACATGGCGCCAAGGCCGATCGGCGCCTCCGAGCCCACCCTCACCATCCCTCATTCTTGCAAGGATCAACAGGCCTTGGAAGAAGAGTCCGCAAGGTCATGATGACCGACAGGTTCGGGGCCCATGCCTAAAATGAAAGATCCCGTGTCTGGTCGTCTCTGATTGTCTCTAATAGGGTATCTGTGCGTACATGAAATCCACCATCCTGAAACTTTTCTTGCAGATTGGAAGCCCAACTCCTAGCTCGCTATATAGGATTCCCTTCCACTAGCAGTTGCCCGCCGAAATTTTGCCGTGCAGTAGTTATTTACAATTGAAACCAAACGAAAAGCCGCATAGTGTATCTTGAACATGATCCTGGGAAAGAAAAACGCGTTAGGGAAGAAAACAAGGGGAAAACCATACATGCCAATATAGATAGGTCGTAACAGCAGTACTAGATTAAACAGCCTCATACTCTGATTAGAAATGGTCATGATCATGAGTTGAGCAGCTTGTTGCGCTTTTCTCTGCGCTTCAATCGCTCCACCCGCTTGTGGTGCATTTTCTCGGCCATCTTGTCATAGCGTTCTTTCTCCTCCTTCGCCGCTCGACGATCCTTGATTCTCTGGATATGTGCCTGTAAGACCAGTCAGTACTCCCTTGCTGTCCTCGTGTCGGCAATGTGATCGGTCTCCTCTGACCTGTCGCTCAGCTTCCTTTTCATCCCTCAATTCCTTTTCATGTTCCTTGATGGCTTCTTGCTGTTTCCGTGCCTCTTGTCTTTTCGCATACGAAGTCAGGCCGCTAGTTGGGCGGAAAGGCCTTTTGGTGTCATGCCAGTTTTTACCTGCGGGTCCGAAGAAAGAGGTATTAGCATGAGAGACAAGAAAAAAGTGGGGTTTTAAATTTGCAAAATCCATACCATTTTTCCGCATGCCTTTAGCGGAGGCACCGGAAGGAGCAGAACCCGCGGACGACATCGTCGGAATCAGTTTAAATCCAACGGAGAGAGAGGGTGGGAGAGAGTGAGATAAGAAGAGTTCCGAGTTCTGATGAGAATTTTCCCCTTGGTCGCTGAGGAAAAAGTTATCTTAGACCGATCAGATAACCGGATCTCGGCAGAAGTCGCAGCCCGATTCCACATCTCAGAAATCCGTTCGCCTCTTTTTACTCCTCCAACTCGTACCGGTTCCTGGCTGGTCTGGAAATTATCGCAGTTACCGCCACGAAACAACCCACCTCTCCCCCGCCAGAACCCACTGTCTTTCTTCGTTCTTCCCCACCCACTTCCTTCCCAGTTACTAGTCTGACTTCTATCATCCCATTGGGCTGGTTCAAGCGATGCTGTCTTAGGGTGAGTCCGACACGTCCGTGAACCGGACTCCCGATGCAGAAAACCCCTCGTTGACTCCAACACACCAAGCCCCCCCCTTCCCTCCTCATCCCTCCCAAAAAGACTTTCCTTTTTAAATCCCTCTTTCAAACCTTTGCGGCACCATAAAATGGTCACTCGTTAAAACCACCCCTTCGCTGTGCTCTTTCATTCTTGATATCTTGATATCTTGTACTCTTGGCCACACGATCTCATTCCTCCATGGCGGCTGCAGATCATGCGATAAGTGTCAACAATGAAATGTCGATAGAACTACCTACATTACCTCCCAATCAGGGGTTCGAGGCTTTCAAGGACGTAGTGTTCGGTTCGGTAAGTGCCTTTCTGCGGTTCGACGACGTCACATGGATTGTACTAACAGATTCGCAGGCTGCAGGGTCGGCCGGCAAGGTCATCGAATACCCTTTCGACACGGTGAAAGTCCGTCTTCAGTCACAGCCGGATCACCTTCCTCTTCGATACACGGGACCATTAGATTGTTTTCGTCAATCCATTCGTGCGGATGGCTTGAAGGGTCTCTACCGGGGCATCAGTGCTCCGCTAGCTGGGGCCTCAGTCGAGAATAGCTGCCTTTTCTGGAGCTATCGCCTGATTCAGGATATCTTGAAATCTACCTATTACTCCTCTGCCGACACGTTGCCCTTCTCCGCTCTACTGTTGAGTGGCGCCGCCTCCGGATCCATTACTTCGCTTGCTCTGACCCCGATCGAGCTCGTCAAGTGCAGGATCCAAGTGTCTTTGGAAAGCGGTGGGAAGTCGCCAGCGGGGCCCGTGGCACATGCGGTAGCAATCTTTCGTCAGGATGGCATCCTTGGGTTCTGGCGGGGCCAGTTTGGAACACTGATCCGGGAAACTGGGGGGGGCGCCGCTTGGTTTGGCGGTTATGAGGGTGTATCGTCATTATTTCGAACATACAATCAAAAATCGTCGATGGGTGGCACCGCCGACCCCAATTCGGCGCCGCTGCCCATTCATCAGCAGATGATTGCGGGGGCAGCTGCCGGTATCAGCTATAATTTCCTGTTCTATCCTGCCGACACGATCAAGTCACGAATTCAGACCGAGGATATCGCGGCAGTCAATGGCCAACGACTGACTTTCTGGAATGCCGGGAAAGCTCTATGGAAACAGCAAGGGTTCAGAGCTCTCTATCGAGGCTGCGGCATCACTTGCGCACGCTCTGCACCGAGCTCAGCGTTCATTTTTACTGTTTATGAAGGGTTACGGAATTATTTTGGATGAACACTTTCCTTGCCTTGTTTCTCTTTTCATTCTATCCTCTGTTTCTTTCTTTAACCTTTTTTTTTTTTTTTTTGTTGTTGTTTTTTGTTTTTCTCACACCCTCTGTCTGTCTTTTTGTTTTTCTTTCTTTGTTCAGTGATACCTATAGTTTTGTTAGATCGAGATTTCCTTTTTTTCTTTTCCCCATTTGAACAGATTTATAAGTCGGGCATTGGGCGCGGAATTATAAAAGTTGTTTATAGACCTGGTTGAATATTGCGGGATTTATATAGATAGATGACGTCGAAGATCAGTGTCGACGATGACTGAACAATACAATCATGATGCTTGTTGATAATATTCATGAAAGGAGAAGCCATATCTTTGAGTCTCCACTCTAGAATCTGTCGTTCAACAATCTTTGGATCTACTCTACTACATCTGAAACCCATAAAAGAGGGGCTGAAGTGCAACCAATATATCGGCATCATAAACATGACGATCGCAAAGTTGTAAGCTGTCAGAACGACGGTCTTGATTCCCCGTCCATCTTTCAAGAGAATCCATAATATGAAAACCCTTACCATTTGTCCCGCGAGACATTCAATAGTACTGACAGGGGATCTGTGATGCTCAACCGAGGTCGTGCCGTTTCTTGTGGCTTATCAAACGCAACGGATATCACCGATATTAAGCGGAGTTGGCCAAGTATTCGTCCTAGTCTGTTCTTCTTTCTTCCTACACGATTCTCCCTAGATACTCGTCTGATTCCAGTTCCCTTCTCGTACTACTGAATTATGGCTTCCTCGTCCGCTGTCTCCGCTCAAGAGCTGGAGATTCTGTCCTCCAAGGCCATCGCTGCCAAGGCCTCTGCATACTGTAAGTGCGTGCCGTTTTCGCAAAACAAAAGATAGGATCAACGTCATAAGTGCCCAATAAGAGGTCTTTTATGCGGGATTTCTACATCTTATATATAGATAAATATAATCAAGTAATTACAGGTGTATATCATGATCTTAAAAAGATAACTTATAACTTATACTATTAAAGTTAAATTTTTAAAGATATTTAATAATACTTATTTTAAACTTTATATATTTCTTATATAGATAAATATATATATATATATGTCTATAATTGACTCACTAAACATAAACAGGCCCTTACTCCAAATTCCGCGTCGGAGCATGTCTCCTCACCCACTCCGGTGAATTCATTCAAGGCGCCAACGTTGAAAATGCCTCATTCCCTGTCGGAACCTGTGCGGAGAGAGTTGCTTTTGGCACCGCAGTAGTACGTTTTGAGCTGTTTGATCCAAACCAGGTCACCACGATTAACACCACCAGGTTGCCGGCCACAAAAAGTTCAAGGCCATCGCCGTTTCTACTGACATCTCGCCTCCCGCGTCCCCATGTGGCATGTGTCGACAATAGTGAGTTTTATCTACCTATGTCTTTTTCTTGCATCAGTCAAGTCAAGTCGTATCGTCAGATGTGGCCGAGCGCATCCATCCATCCTTTGGGGCGTCTTGCATAGATCAACGCTAATGCAAGTAAAACAAACAGCATGAGAGAATTTGTGACCCCCTCTTTCCCCATCTACATGTATGACAAGGATGGGAACTACAAAGTCACCACTATGGGCGAGGTATTTAAACCCTTGCGAACCATATTTCTTTTTGTTTCTGCGTTGTTTTCGATTGGTTGTAGATCTTTGCAACTCTGACGATACTGACCTTTCTGATAGATTCTTCCGAATTCTTTTGGCCCCGATGATCTTGGGGGTAGTGGCTCGTCGTAGGAGGTTTTTGGGTGGTATTCTTTTCCCTTTCAGTCAATACTGAATACCAGATTGCTTAACCTTGAAGACGTCAGCTAGTAAATACTTTCATGCGTCTGCTGCATTCCTTTACCTTGGCTTGAAGATGTATTCGTTGTAGGCTCGTTCAGTAGGAAGGAGTCAACTACCATAGTGTTACAGTTCGCGTGAACTGAATTATTAGCTTGAGACGTACAAGTTGATCTGACTGATGCTGTAAAGATATTGTTGACCATTCCATGGTATCAACAAGGCTGTTCAATACATCGAAGCAGTTATATACTCTATCTGGTAAGGTCCGAGAAAAAGCAGAAATAGAGCACAATCTTAACTAACACTAACCGTTCAGATCCATCATAATTGTTATATCTTGTCAAGTAAACTAGCGTTCTCAATCGTCTGTCATCTCCATTATTATATATCGTTTTCCATCAAGCAACAAAAAAACAGCCCAATCACTAGTCCAGATGACCACCTCAGACTGAGAAACGAAGAACAAGGTAAATCAGACTCGATGGTTTTGTTACAACGCAGGGGGTATTGTGTCAGGCTAGACTAGCCACAGTGACAAATACACCCGCTACGGCTCATCATCTTCGTCAACAGAGGCATCCTCGACGCCGAGAAGCTCGTCCTCGTCGTCGACAACGCTGGCATAATCGCCCCGCCGGGCTGCAAAGGAGCCTCGGGAAGAGTATGGTCTTGAATAGCCGTGAGACCTACCGCGTCCGACCTGGACATATCCACTAGCACTGCGCCAGAGACTGGTGACAAGGAGTGGAATGGCACGAGCAACGGCCACAATCCCGGCGATCACTGCAATTGGGACAGTGACGAGTAAGGAATCCCGAGATAGCAGTCTCTGAGAAGCCCCAGTGTTCTCGCCAAGGCGGATTTGACCGAATTTGCCATCCCATCTGGTATAGACATAGTAACCAGCTGCGCCCGCAACAAGAACTGGTATGACAATGGCGAAAAATAGACCGGCTGCGCTTATTCCGTGCTTCTTTCGGTATTCCTCTTCCTTGCTAGGGCATGGCTTCGAAACTATCTGGTCGTATTTTTGACCGTCCACACATCTCGTTTGTGGAATACGTCGGTAACCTGTTGGCTCCCAATATTCAATCATGTCTGGGTCTTCCTTGCAAATAGCCATTGCATCGGGCATGGGCAACCCGGGAACAAGAGCACAGCTACCATCACTCTGGGGCTCGTAATTGTAATCACTAGCAGAGGGACAAGGTTATTATTGCTGCCTGTTGCGTTCAGTAAAGGGGAAAGGTGACTCACCATTCAAAATCAGCCCGTGTACAGCTGCAATTGTTTCCAATACTGTGGACATGGGGTTCTTTCCATCCATTCCAGCACTGGGCCGACGTCTTCTTGCGATGGTACTGCTCAACATGACCAAAGAGACAATTATCCTCCTGAAAAGGGTGTTTTGGTTCCCAGAGATAGTAATCGTCGTTTTCTTTAGTCTCGTCCAGAGAGCACGGTCTGTCACGGAGTCCGCTAAAGTCAATGTTGACAGTGACGAGGTCGTTGGAATCCGTATGTCTGCCCCAGAGAAGAAACTTTTTCGAAGTATCGGAAGGCACTGTGGAGATGTCGTCAATGTACATGTCCACGTCTGAGAAAGCGAACTCTTCCCAGCTGTCGCCCTCATCGGTACTATAATAAAGAACCTTGGTGGTGTTGAAGTCAGGCACAATTGCAATGACGGAGCCGGCATCGCCGAATTCATATTTATGTTTTCCTTTCTTAACAAACTTCCACGTAAATCCTCCGTCTGTTGTAAGAAATGTGTCCGCATCTTCTTGGCCAGCCAGCTGACTGCCAACGTTGCCCATGCCCATCATGAGGCCAATTGCGGAGCCTGAGGACAACGTGTCCCTCTCGTCTTCGCGTTCTGTGTAGCCATGAAGATTAAGAGAACACTCTTCTATACCCTTTGAGGAGCATCCATAAGGCTTGCCTTGGGCGTCTTTCGCGGGAGGAGTCAGTAATGCCCACTGTGCTCCATCGTTGTGAGTAATCATCGTTTTGATCGCTTTCGAGGCACCCTTTGATACTGCGTCTGTATTGGTGACAATGTTTGCAAGCGCCACCCCTTCCATGCCCTGTACCTTCTCAAAATCAACGTAGCCTTCATCACTTTGACTCACTGATGCAAGGCTGAGAACATAAGTGGTGCCATTGCTGTTGCTCTTAATTATAGAGCCGTATCTACCCCCATCAACGTTACCCACCGTCACGTGTAGGAACACGGCATGGCCAGAGCTGTCGAGGACGGTGTACGCTTTTTTCTCGGGCACTTGAACATTCGGAGGAAACTTAACCCCCGCGAAGGTCTTGCCATCCACGCTGACACTGGCAGCTAAAGATCGTGGGTCACCCGGGTCGGGAGAAGCCACTATGATAAATTCCGACATGAGGGCATAGTCATAAACCAGGTCGAAAACTTCCCTTGGCGGAGTCGTGAAAAAGTCGTCGCTCGACAGGAGCTGTATCTGTTTGTTGGCAACGTTTTCATCCCTATGCTGCTCGCAAAATATGAGATTCATGCTTTCCGCATGATTCTCTCTAGATCCAAACTCGCATTTCTTGACGTAGCGAAGAAGAAGTTTCCAGTCATGGCCACGGTTATCGCTGTAATAAGCATCGGAATGGCAGTTGATAGAGGGGCAGTCCACCCCTCCCATCCAGATCAACCGATCTGGGTACTGTGGATGGAATGTAAGGGTGGGAAGTTGTTTATTTTTGACGGGAGGAATTGGCGCTTCAAAGACCTCAAAACTTTGCCCGCGATTGACAGTATAGAATCCCTCACTCCCGGATGTGAGAAAGAAGGCAGCCTCGCTATTGTAGGGGTGCGGAATGATTGTGAGAATATTCTTCCCTTCAATACGTGTTGGCTGTTGCCACTCCTTGCCGTGGTCGACTGAGATGTGAAGCGCGTAATCCTTGGTAAGCATTACAATGGCTTCGTCATCCCCTCGGTTGGTCGGCTGGCGCTCCAAGTAGAAATATGCCCCTAAGGGTTCATCGAAGCGATTCTTTGTTGACACAATAGCTCCAGATGGCGGTTTATTCTCGGTCCCGTTGCACGACTTCTGAATTTCCTCATCGAGATTCTTGCCACCGTCTCGATTGCAAGCATTGCCTGGAATTAGCCTCCAACCCGAAGGGGCCATATATGTGTCAGATGGATCCTTGCATTCACCTGCTGGAGGTGAAAGCGATGGAAGGATGCAACCCTTCCCATCCTTATCGTGTTTGTATTCGCATTCAAAATCTTCAACCTCACATTTGCATGGTTCAAAAAATGCCTCGAAATCTCCAGGTTTTCCGTCCACGAAGCAATCAGCATCGGCCTTTCTGCGCTTGAAGTATTGCCTGCGGCCCATCACGCAATTGGATGTGCCCGTTTCATTGAATCGAGCCGGCCATTTAGTATCGAAATCCCCCTCTTCACATTTCCGCTTATGGATATCCTTGAGGTCGAATGTATGTATAACATGCTTCCCGTTTTTGCCTCCGTCTAATTCACCAATCACGATGAACTTCAAACTGACTGGAGTGGGAGCAGTCATGATAGCAACAGGGCGAATCTTGTGCTCGAGCTTTGCTGTCTTCCAATCTTTACCGTGGTTGAAAGAAAGCTGGAGACTGTCGGTTTTGTCACCGTCCTCGATCGCTATCACTATTGCACCTTGATCGGCGAATTTGTATTGGTGGGGACCTTCGAGGGCAAGCTTCCAAGTGACACCTGCGTCATTTGAGATAAAAAAATCGCCATCCTTCAGATCTTTAAGATGACTGCCTGTATTTCCTATCCCAGCGACTAGTCCAGGCGCCTCTGTGCTTGAGAAAAATCGTCCGATGTTATTGGCGGTGGTCACCGAATGAAGATGGAGGTCTTCCTTGCCAGCTTTCAGTGACTTGAAAGTCCGACCATCGTCAAAAGTAACTTTACTAACGACCTGCTTCTCTGCATGTCCGGAGCCGACATCGTCACTGTTCTTCACAGTATTAACCAACATGATACCTTCAATACCAACAATACGCTGAAAGTCGACTCTTGTCTTTTTGCGATTTGTATGCTCAAGGTTACGGGTGAAGTAGGTGCCATTGGAGTTGGACGTGAAGAGAACGCCCATCTCGCTGGATTTGCTTGTCAAGACGTCCACTTGAAGACTGTGGTTGGTACCATCCAGCACCGTATATGCATCTTCTTCGATCCGGTGATCGTCAAACTCCGCACGGTGCCAGCTGTTGGCGTCAGTCGTGACGTACAAAGCAAGTTCCTCGGTCCCTTTAGACTTGGCTGCAGCAAGGAGATATTTTCCTGTTGCTACAATACTTTGGACGCCTGAGACTGTTCGTCCTTCTTGTAGCTTCACTTCGGTGCCGCCATCGTCTTTGAAGTAGGTATCCGAGTATACAAGACGGTAGGCATGCGGAAGTGGTATCTTCAAGCCGGTGACCACGCAAAGAGAGCGATCTTCAATCTCACTGCGTGTTTCTGTGTTTTCTGTGAACTGGGGATCACCTGCAGCCCATATACACCCACCAGTACCCTCACGAAGAAGATGCACTGATTTGAAATCATCTGTGGTATAATACGATCTCACAATGCAATATCGGCCGGCACATTCGTCGCTCTGCAAGATGACCTTGCTAGAATTCCAACCATGAAAAACCAGAGGAGAAAAGTACGACGCTGGAGTATCCGCGACTTCGAAAGACTTCCAAGTTTTTGCCTGATCTGTCGTAATCCAGTGGCGCCCATTTATCGACAGGGCGTAGGCTTTTTTGTTGTCGAAAGGATGCTGCCGAATCATTGAAACCGGGCCCACGGCCGCACCATCGGTTTTGACAACTTCCCATTCTTTCCCTCCATCGAATGACCGGTATAATTCCCCGTCGGATAAGTGAGTCAGTGCTGTTTCGGTGCCTTCGAAGTAGAACAGCGCGACGGGTTGGTCGTCGAGTTCGAGCGTTTTTGGTTCAATTTTCAGCTGATCTTCCGATTTTGTGGCAGCGCCAATCTGCATCAAAAGTGCCAGTATGAGGCAGCTCACTAGGGAAACCCATCGCGGAATCATGGCAGTTGGTCACAGGACATTGGTAGAAGGTTGCCGGGTAGCTAGCTTCCTTCTCGTTTTGGGTTATCGGGTGGCGGAAGGTTGCACTAGACTGATAATGAGAAATGATGGGGATTGCAAATGGAGATGGAGGAAACAATCAAGTTGTACTCGCAGTATATGATATGATACCAAGGGATTGAGTTGTTGACGACAAATATGCTAAGGTAACAAGCTGCGTGGCGCCTCGGTGCGATTTGATCACGTGTCGATAAGCTTGATGATATCAGCGCTCCATACATGGTATCAACTAGGCAGCCATGAACATTTCCTAATACTTAACCTTACCGATATATTGAAGTAAATTATTTGCATTGGAAGTATGATTGCTGCTTATAGTACATAATCCTAATATCATTCAACCTCAATGCTAAAAATTTAAGCGAGTACGCGTCAAATGATTTGGCAACCCAGACGTTGGCCATGGGTTTATGGGACAGATGAAAAGACAAATGGTCCATACATGGTAGGTGGTACATTGCATCAATATCCCACTCGAAGGCTAATAATAACAAATGGGTTAACTTCTTCTTACAATTTGTGGAGAACTGAGAAAGGGGAGCTGATGGCCTTCGACGTAGAAACCAACGGAGATAGCATGTAGACGCCTTAAAATGCATGTGTTTAAACAAGGTGGTTGCTTGTCTGCCAGTAATCAAATTGTCTCTTCAAAAACAGTTTTGTGGAAGCAATAGAATAACAAGATAAAAAAACATATATATGGCAATGCACAGAGGTATGGGAGACCAGAGGGTATATCGAATTGTTCAGGTATCCGGGGGAAAAAGAAAGGAAGAAAGAAAGAAAGAAAGAAAGAAGAAAGAAAAAGAACGAAGTTCGAAAGAGTAGGACTGCGCAAGTGATGAGAGACAAGGTATTCTCAAAAGTGAGAGGAAATAAAAGTAATCTTTTTGAATGGCAGCTTGTGAATCAGATCGTGGCACATGGCGCAAGTGATGCCGTGTAAAGACATTTTTTCTGGCCTAAAGTAATCCTTTGGCGCTCTGAATATGCAGAGGTCCCAATAGAGAATTTACCGCTCTATTGTCTTCGAACCCTGCGCCATATTTTTTTGACCAATCCAGGTTCTCTTATGCGCGGGCTGCCAACTTGGGGCGCAGTGTCCACCTGGCGCAAACTCGCAGGCTGTAAGCTATCATTGTCTCGAAATGATGCGGCAGTGGGTGACTCTGACCGTAAATCGGGTCTTGTCAATGTCATCTTCAAGGTCATTTCGCGGGTCGGAGAAGCGGAGTTAGGCATTAAAGCCGAAGTCCGCCGCTGCGCGTCCGTGTTGCCGGAGACCGGCTTATCATCACTGAGAGATGTGGCAGTGAAATCTGGAAGCTGCCGATTTTGTTCAAAAGCGTAGCTCTTTCGAGGACCACTGCTTATATTGTCCGGGGCTGGAAACCCGAATCGGAGTGCTTCGTCGAACTTCTGCGGCGATAAAGAAACGCGCAACTTTCGCCGAGCCTCTGGGTCCCGGTAGTATTGAGCGTTTGGTTCAATGCTGGAAGTTGAAGACCGAGGTGCGTGGTGGGCCGGGCTTTGGGGGGACAATGGCCGAGAATCAGGGTTGTCGTTGACAGTGTTGGTCAAAGTCGAATGTGCGGCAGCAGACTGGCTACTCGAAGTAGAATGTGGGAGCTTCCTGTGGGGTTTCAAGGTCGATTTTCGAATCATACTGGCGGAACTGAGGGACAGTGTTCTCCGAAAAGATTGCTTATTTTGGGGGGTTGACCCCAAAACAGGATTGGAACTGCGCGCATGGTATTTGTTCAGAGTCAAATCAAGATCTCTGTCCTCATCAAACCACTTCAATCTGTCATGAATGAAACCACTTGTGTCCATATTAGGGCCTTGGATAATTGCGAGATCAAGATACCGAGGGCTTCCACCAACGAACTCGAAACAACGATGGCAGGTTCTGTCGCGTTTTCCGCAAATCAATCAGGCGCCGTGTCACGGGTGGAAAAGAATCAGCGGTCGCGGTTTGTTTGATAGAGCTTGGCTCACTTCAGTGCAATCAAGCGCTTCTGTTGGATTCTCGATGGAGACGAACGAACGCATTGCGACTCGACCTAAGCTTAAAGGTAGCCGGCGCAAGAAAACCCGGGACAACGGGTTTTAAACATACGCGTGGGTAAAGCCGCTTGTGGCAAGCGACTCGTTGGATTGAAAGACTCCACAACAAATGAGGAATAGTGCCGAGTCGGGAAAAAAGGGGCGGGAGTTGGTGGAGAGGATCAGGGCCACTCAGACTATTTGCCTGGCTTCAATGGATCCGTTGCTCGCCGGGTTGATAAGTTGATAGTCAGTCCACTTCGCGGTAGACGAGGTTAGTTCGGCACTCGAGAAGGGATCCGCAACCATGCCAATTCAAGGCGTTATGCTCTATACGACTTGAGCTCTCATACATACTCCGGTATTTCGGAGATTTGCATGACGTTGTTCCGATCTGAAACTGTCTCGAGCATGGTCAGAGTATACCCTCAAAGAGCTCGCAATGATTCACGCCATTACATAGTAGGCGATAGTTTGACTGATGAATTTCAGTAGTGCATAGATAGTGCCGGAAACAGCCAGCAAATCATCTATTAAACTAAGGAGGTATAGCCTAACCGTTCAACGAACCATGGGGCTGGCCGACACGGGCAATCAGCTTGGTAGCTTACCCCAGTCCGGGACCAAGGTAATCTGTCGGAAAATTTTCGGAGTGACCCCTGATTACATAGGGGCATTCAAAGGACGAGTTAACATGAAGTTGAAACGGGGTCAAATAGAACAAAAATAAGGGGGAAAGGGAGAGGGGACGAAATTCAAACATCAAATATCATTCTTATCACAAGTCAAACCAGAGATCCAGCGAAATCTTTACGATCTTCTAGAAGTATTTGAGAAACAAATTCCAGTACCGTACGTTACATCATAACAGAACCTGGTGATTATCCAATCTATACCCATGCTGAGGCTTATCCAAGACCACGCTCAATTAATCCGTACCCATGCCGAGATACCAGCCCTGAATGTTCTCGTTCTTGGACATGAGACAAGGAAGCAAATGTGGGTAGCAGATAAAGTGATGATCCTGCAAACGTGGTGGTATACCCCGTTCTCCACCATGATGTCAGCGCGCGATCTATATTCTAGAAATTGTAAACTTACTTATCTTGATCACGAACAAGTCGTCGATATGGCACTATGATTGCTAGGTAGGTGATAAAAGGAATTTGGGCTGCTCACGGGGCCCCTCGTCAAATCACAACCATCCAGGAAGATTAAATTACTACCAGGTACCTCACGTTGTGGCACTAAGCTTGGAGATAACTTCGCCTCAAAGCAAACCATCAGGATTCAGTCTATGGTATGACGAGAGTTATATGTGGTAAATTCATCACGAAGAAACAAAAGCGGAAAGGTCTTTCCTGGTACCTAACAGTATAGGGGCCAAAAAGCAAATTCTTTCTCCAAAGAATCACAGAGTATTCAGGACATTTTGCATCTCCGCTGTGTTGGAATCTTCCCTTCGTGAAACATAGGCTCTGACCTCTTGTGGGCTGAGACCAGCCTCGATCTGCCTAGGGCCGCGTCCATTGTTAGCGCCGGCATTACTGCCAGCTTTCCCGCCTGCAGTGCCAGCCGCACCACCACGGACTCTTTCACGCAATGCTTCTGAGCCAATAACGAAGAGACTGCCAACCTCCAGCAAAACATCCAATACGCCACTAGGCCCCTTGATTTGCTCATCAATGTCCCACGACTTGAGGAGATCTGTATATTGAGTCATGTCTTTAGTTACCATAAGACCACCGGGTCCATTGACAGCAAACCGCTTGAAGTGTTCAAGGAGAAGACCGCGCGTTCCCAGAGCAATCTCGGTAAGCAGCTGTCTGAGATTTGAGCCACTGGATGGCAAAGCCGTAACTGCAATGTTATGAACGCGGGCTAAGAATGTACACAGTGAAGCACATGTCTAGAGAGTCAAAGAGAGATTAGATATGGGCACTTGCAATGTCAAGGTATGTAAACTGTGACTGACCGGGGTTTGTAGCTTTTCTAGCCAAGCCGCATCATCACCCTCCTTCAGGCGGAAATCATTTTTTCTTTGACCTGACAGCAACTTGGTAGCCCAGGCTAGTGTTGCATCAATGATCTTCTGCTCAATGGTGTTGATTTTGTCTTCAATTCGCGTCGTTGCTTGGTTGGTCTTCTTCTCCATCTCTCGGCGAATAGTGATACTGGCAGTCGCTAAGGGGATTAGGAGAGTGTTGATGCACATAACCATTAGATTGGCAATGCTAATGGCGCTTCGGACCGCAGGAAGGTATGCAAAGTCCGGCTCCGCCTTCCCTGACTCCTGCGAAGTTGCTATATCCAGAGCAGCATCGAGGCATACCTCAATATAGCCCTCTCCCATCGTGGAAAGAAGTAGACTCAGCAGCGCGAGCATGTCTTTTGGTGTTTCGCTGCTCACGCTTAATTCTAAGCCCCTACCAACCCCCTCAGCAAGCCATTTGAGCATTCGTTTGGCGTAAGCCACACTAGGTAAGCCATCCTCTTCGGTGAGTTTGATATCCGATGGTTTTGTCAGGTCGCTTGACTCGTTTAGCCCAGCAACCTGAAGAAGCATCGCTCTTTGGGTGGGAGAATATTCGGAGGATTCGAGACGGCTAATATAGGCGTCCCGCGCAGATGAGAGGAACTCGCTTCCTGACTTAGACAGTGATGCCATAAATGTCGTGGCTGCTTTTTTCCTACGAGCGTGGAAGGTGGTGAACTTGAACAGCAGAGAAGTGTATAATTCCTCAAGAGTCTTCTTCTCCCGTTCTATGTAGGAAGAACCCACAAAGTACGGGACAAACAAGTCCTCCAACTGTTGGTCAAGGACTAGTGCTGTCTGGGAGGATATTGGGTCTGGGTGCTCGGTTAAGCCATGTGCTTTCAAATCATCGACTAACGCGCCAATGTAGCCACGAGAGCTTTGTAAAGATCGTAGAAAGGCTAAGGACGAAACACCATTCGCCTTTTCCAAAACCATCTCAAGTCTCTGTTGAATGGATTGCTGAAAGACGCGCTGTAGAAATTTCCCGAGTACTTGCTCATAGTAAGGGAACGCTCGCTTTATGATCGCAGACTCCTCCTGGACGACGACTTTAACTTCGTCAACCAACGATTGGAGGCTAGGCTCCACTTTCAGGAGGTCAGCATCGGGGTCTGCCAGCTTTTCCCAGGCTTCTGGATCACCGCCCACTTCTTCAGTTACCAGTTGACTCCGATCAATGAAGAACTGATGTTGATTGACGAACAGGGCAATCACGCTGGCGCCCCCATTGAAGTCCTGGAGCACGGTCGCACAGTCCTTCATGCCTTCAAAGTTCGCCTTGCGGTAAAACTCGTCGAACTGTTTCAGGAGATCCTTTTCCAATGTTTCAGAGAACTTCTCGATGATTTCCCGTGTATTCCGTTGGACCGGTCCATCAGCTTCGGTCTTCTCCTCTACAGGGGCACTCCCACCCCCGGACCGTGCATCGGGTTTTCCGTTTGACTCGCCCCAGCTCTTCGGATCAAGTCTTTGGCTAATTCTGAGCAACTGGCGTGCGATCTGTGCGGAGCGCACCTTAGCTTCGCCTGTTCCAGACCTTCGCAGATTCTCCAGGAGGGTGATCTCGCCCCTATTGCAGACCCCATCCCAGCATTCAAGCAAGTAATGAGCATCAAGTGCTCTGCGTCTCTGCCGGTCCAACTCCTCCAAACGGCGACCTGTTTCAACGGCCATACTACCAGTTGTACCCCCAAGCTCGCTCGAAGAAAATCCCGATCCGTTCAGTGACGTGTCTAGCTGTTGAAAGGACTCAATGGTCTGATTCAGCTTCTTGCCAAGGGTACTGAGGTTCTGGGAGTGTTGCGCCTCCGCCCGGCGTACGGCAGCAGATAACTCATTCTCTCTGATCTCCAGGTCACCAGAAAGCTCGCCAAGTCGTCGCTGTGCATTTTCGAAGGTCCGGATGAGGGGCTTGGGGTCAAAGGGTTGGCTTCCACCTGCGGGGCCAAGTGTAGATCGGGTAGTGGAAATGGCAGTATCGGAGAGTGTTTCAATGAATTCTTTGACAATGAAGTCGCGACCCGAGAAGTCATCTAAAGTGAAGCTGGGCCCTTGTGGGAAAACGGAACGGGACGTGGGGTTCGACTGGGCCGACATGGACACATTTTCCGGCATCTTTGCGGCTTGCCGGCCCCCGTGTCAGCATGAGAGGAGGCTTCGCGGAAGTTGCGGTTCAAATATGCATTGGCCGTGAATTGACTTGAATTATATCCATCGGCTCAATGGTCGTGAAGTTGATGAACGACGCAGGTTAGGTGGGCGTGGGCGGGGGGTCAGTTAACATCTAGATAGCTAGCAGGTACTCTGGAGTAGTTGTGTCAGCTCGAAGTCAGGTGAGCTCCGGCCCGTTCCCGGCGTGCCAGTAACATATACTACAGAGTCGAGGATCTGGTACTTTACAACTCATCCATATTGATCACATGGGCACCTTAGGGACTGGAAGGGGCATCGATCAAATATTATAGTGTCACTCGCTTGATAGTACCCAGGGCATGTACTACATCAATCTGCCATGATGCCAGGGGGCGACATTGCGTAGCAATATTCAACGTCATCAATAACTATAATAAATAGGCAATCACCTAGAAAGTGGCCAGTACTCATTTGATTCGACGTCGTAATCTTTCTTATTATTATTTGATCTAATATGTTTCATTCTGGAAAATACTCCATACAGCCCGCGGAAATCATGGCTACCTAGGACCTCCGGAGTGACAAGTAGACCAGAGTGGCGGGCGGACCGAGGCCCTATGGAGATAAGGTCAACGGAGTAATAACTAACTATCCAGTGATCCACCGTGGCTACCTTGTCTATCTTAAGTCTACAGATGTCAGCCTAGTGACTTCACAATTTACACTGATATCTCCCACCCACCAAACCTGGATAAATCCACCGCGTTCCGCCAAAAAGAAAAGAAAAAAAAAAGTATCGCTCTTTCACATATTCCGTATACACCGCTCCGAAACGTCATCAAGCCATGGTGTCCCAGCGCGATCGAGATTTGTTCAGGGACGATATTCGCTCGCGCGGCACAAAGCTCTCTGCCGCCGAACGTGAGAAAATTTTACGGCCATATCTACCAGATCCTGCGGACATTTCTCGTAGGCCACCTCAAAGGCGCAAGAAGGCGCCAAGAAAGACACCCATTCGGACTTTTCTCAAATCACAGTTACATCAGTTTACCTACACCTTGATCCATATCTTCTTCGGTTTATATGTGCGCATCGTGCAAGCATACCATGCTCTTGTGGACCGAATTTTGGCTATCGTCTACTATCATCACCGCACGCCAGAGTTGATCCGGAAAGATGTGAAAAATCTAGACCGGCTGCCGGAACACCTGAGTGTTGTTCTTTCCATGCGAAGAGAAGACGATGCGTTGGCCATATTAATGGACGATGTAGCGGAGCTTGCTGCTTGGTGCATGAGTGCAGGAATTCCTATGCTGAGCGTGTACGAAAAGAGTGGTAAGTGCGCAGTAGTACCGTAGCATGGGAATTGTCGCTAATCAGTGGCTTAGGAATTCTGAAATCCTGCATCCCTCCTCTCCACCAGACGATCACGAACAAGCTGTCTTCATACTACGATTCTTCACGACAACCCGCATTGCAACTTTTTGCCCCTCACCACCCTATCTACAACCCGTCACCGGATAGCGAACGAACGCAGAGCTCAGCACCTGGCTCCGGCTCCCTTACAGTCCTTCTCTTGTCTGCTACAGATGGCCGAGAGACGTTTGTGGACTTGACAAAAACTCTGGCAGAGATGTCTCAGAACGGGAAGCTATCCCCGGAAGACATCACCATGGAGCTTGTCGATGCGGAAATCAGTGAAATCACAACGCAGCCTTCGCAGGCAGCTGCACCACTCTCCGATGATAACAACAACGAGCAAGCCTCTACTGGATCCCCTGGGGTATCCATGAAGCCCGAGCCCGACCTTCTCCTGGTTTTTGGGTCGTTTTTGAAGTTAGACGGCTATCCACCCTGGCATATTCGGCTCACGGAGATGTTCTGTACCGGCGACAAGAGCAGCAATATGTCCGGCTATGGAGAGGCCGTAGAGTATCAGGGATTTATAAGAGGATTATGGCACTACGCCGGCGCTCAAATGAGATTTGGTCGGTGATAAAGTCTAGAAGAATAATGGGCTGTTACTAGTGCATCTTCGCGCTTTCCAATTTTTTGCATTAATTTTTTTGCATTATAAATCATATACATTTGATTAGCTACCAACCTTGTATATATCAATTTATCTCTCTCTTTAAGTACACCGAGAAATCCATACGCGGTTGATCACTGGCAGCTCACAACATGGCAGCTCTTGATGCACGCACGGCTCCTCCCCAACTTAGTCAAAAAAAAAATCAATTTACTTGAATACCGCCGATTATGTTCAGATCATGTAGAAGGTCTAGCGTAAACCCCTGGTATGCTCAAGCATAAGAGAGGGTTATCTAACATTTGACTCATATACACGTTTCATTATTTGATCTATCATAAGGTTGAAGGGTAAACAACAACTGAAGTGCCTGGTTATAACATATGGTTGTTTACTTCCTTCTCACGTCCGCTTGTTTGGGAAGAGCGGATTATGTGATTTTGGACACATTCAAGACATCTAACAATTTCCATCCCTGTCTCAGTCACGCCTTCCATGGCACAGCATGAGCAAATTGTTCTTGGCCTCTTTTTTTGGGAGCCACTGTCCATGATTTCTTCGGGCCTACCAGAGGAATCAATGAACGGAAGAGACTCCTCTAGAATATGAACAGAGCCTCCACAATCAAGCGAATCGCATTGTCGGATACAAATATAGCATGCTCGTTGGCCACAGAGGCCACAATCGGTGTATGCGTTGAGAGCTTCTCTTGTCGTCGGCTTTCTGTGGCATATGTGGCAGGGTCGAAGGGATGAGGCAGCGGTGCAGGAGTTATGTAGTTGTGGATAGGAAACCAAAGTCTTCGGAGACACTGGGGGCGAGGATATATCGGAGGAAGATATACAGATATTCGGTGGCAAATACTTTGCTTGAGTCATGCTGGTTTGATGTGGTTGATACATGTCGTTGGGTCGTGTTTGTACGTAAGGTTGTTGAAGTAGACGGCGTTTCCTAGAGAGACTTGATTGACGGGTTTGGAACCCTTCATTGTCCCTGGGTTGGTCTCGATATCCGATGTTAAAGGGAGGATTCAAATTATGTGTCGGGGGAAAAAGTCTTGTGCTATAGGAATTGGCCAGTCAGTTCTTGTCCCAAGTCTTATAATGTGTGGCTTGCTCTCGCATTCTCTTCTTCAGTCTGCCTCACTCTCTCTCTCTGGTCCAATCTTGTTTGATGAGTCCTTTCCTCCTTAGAGAGGGCATTATGAAGATTTTTTTGGGAGCGGAGCTCCAGTTGCGTGCTTTGGTGATTGTTGACTTACGAGTCAGTCGGACTGATGAGGTCGGGTTGATTCCTCTTTCGCTTCTTGAAACTTGAAGGCGACATATGATGTTCGGCCATGACGCCTGGCATCATGGGTTGAAAGAGAGCCGCTCTAGGGTGCTCTGGTGATGGTTCGCTCACAGGTAAAAGCGGATCAAGGGAGGAAATGAGTGGACGAAAACACGGGTGTTCTCTGTATAAGAAAGACAAGCTGACATAGACTCAAAGAAGAGCAGAGCGATAGATAACAAGAGGTGGGGCCGGTGTTCGAAGAGGATCCTCTGGGAGCGAAGTTGCTGTTATTACTGTACTCCAAAGTAGTTAGTTATTGGTGGCTTGGAGAAATCAGGAACAGGCTCTCCACTCCATAATACGGTTTAAAGAATTTGCGCTAGGAACACCACCAAGTACAAAGTACTCTATAGTTAGCGGAGGGAAAGCTCTTTTGCAGTTACAAAATTTGTTTACCAAAAGTTACTCATATCATAAACAGCCGCATTCAATAATAATAATGTTCAGTTTTTTTTAGTGTCATGATATTATTATACATGAACCGATCTAATTAATCCCTTCGCCTCCCGGCTGACATAACACTAATGTATCCCATAAACAACCTCAAGCTGGCTCAAGTCAACCAAATCATAATCTCTCGGATATTTCCAGACTAGTATGGCCTTCTCCCATCCATGTCTTGATCTTAAATCACTAGCGCTAATCGTTATCCGGAACAATACAGGCCACGGCCACAGCAGGGCCTACCGGTGGTACATTACATGAATTACTATGGAGTAAAGCTATTTAAATACGGACCACAAGTAGTGGAGGTATGGTGTACTCCGTACCATTGACGAGATCTTCCACGGAGTCTGAGCATACTATACGATTAGTGACTTCTTGGCAACCGGGCTATATGTCCCTTACTGTGGATCCATTGCCCCCCCCCGTGAGGAGATGGAGATGCGCTTCTCCGTAGTCCGTACACCACCTGATAATACACTACTTTCCGCCCAAGGCTCTCTGACTTCCTGGGCTTACTCTGATCACCTGAAACCCGCGCCCAAGCGGGAAGACATTCGTTTGGCAATGGAGAACAACATCTCAGAGCTAGTCGAAAGGCTCGGGAGCGATGAAGATGCAGTACGAAAAATGGCGGTTTTCAAACTGCAAAGCAGCATTGGGGATCCTTCATTTGCGGATATCTTCATCGCAGAGGGAGGATTGACCAGACTCCGTTATCTGACCTTGCATGCGAGTGGTAACACTCTCGCTTATAGTCTAACAAGTTTTGCCAGATTGCTCGAAGTCGACAAAGGTTGGGAATTTGTAGACCAAGAAGTGGTTGAAAGGGTATGTATTCAGATCAATGCGCGACTTGCAATTCCCGGTCTTCATCGGTCCCCTTCTACAACCAGCTACTCACCGGTATATTTGCCGCTTTCTTTAGATTGTCGAGCTTATAGTAACCCACCCATTGGTGAATATACTGCGCGGCGCTATGTCCATCTTAGTTTCTGTTGTATCCCACCCTTATACCAACGGCAGCAATGCGCCGCAAAAGGGAACCTTCGGGTTTCGAGCCTTGAAACCCGCGATAGCCTTATACCCACAATTCTTGGAGATGCTTGTCAGCCGACTCTCCTCCGCAGATCATGCACTCTGTGCCAATGCGCTACAGTTGATCAATTCCCTTATGCGCGACTCGATCACAAATGACTCGGAATCAGAATGGCCCAAGTTTATTCAAAAATTACAAGATCTGGGTGTGATTCGCGCTGTCTATTGTCTCATGCAAGGAAGCGCCCTGCAGGACCACGCGCATCCCCTCATCGAGTTCCAATCGCTTACAAAAGTTCTTCTGAGAAAATGGCGAGAGATTCGCCTGGATTTAGAGAAACCAGAGCATAGGAGGGCGTTGAAAGGGATACACCTCGCAAGCCAACAGGAAAGAAGTTCTGGGAAAGCATCCGGTAGCCCCAACGAGGTGCGGCGGTCAAAGAAACACAATTCCGACAAATGGAGGCGACTTGGATTCGCGACCGAGAGTCCAGTGGCACAGTTCGAAGACATGGGTTTCCTAGGGATGATGGACTTGGCGGATTACGCCAGAAGCCATCAAGATGAATATCAAAGGATTCTCTTAGAGCAGTCAACCAAGTCAATGCAACAGCGTTGCCCCATCGCCCGCGCCTCCTTATCCGTCACATCGGTATTATACGAGCATTTTGAAGTCGACAAGTCTGAGATTGAAGATGCGAAGAGTTATTTGATTCTAGAGTCTAGGTCTGGTTTAGACAAGGTATTTAAACCTCTGTTATTGCACTGGACTCGGCTACACGTTGCGGGACTCCATGCATTTTTCCGCTTGTGGAAAGCTACCGGGGCGGAGTTGGAAGATTACGAGAAGATTGTTGAACTAGTTCGCATTCTCGTGGAGTCTGTTGTTGGAGGTGCATCGCGAACGAAAGACGTCCAGGATGTAGAGGAAGAATTAGCCAACTTCGAATATAGCCGACTTCGCGAGCTCCAGATGGAATTACTAGAGCTGACATACGAGGATGTCTGGGGTCAACATCTACGCCAAGTGCGCGACGAGTTACACCACGAGGCGCTCCATTTTATCAAGGAACAGAGGATTCGTTGCCTATTACAAGGTGCTTGGTTCCGCATTGATGGCCCATTGAAGTCAGAGCTGGCCTCATCTCGGGATCGCGGTTGGAAATTCGTCCAACTTTCACATAATCGAAGGGTTCTACATTTCGGAGATTTTGACGCAAAAGATAAGAGGAGTCCAGAACTTGATGCTTTACCAGAAAAGCGTGAGTATAGTCTTCTCCCGTCTCTTTCTCGCTTATTTGTAGAGCTAATTTATTTGCTAGTTGAGTTGTCAAATGTTTCCTCGGTTGTCTCCAATGTCTCATCATCGCCGGATGACTCTTCATCAACTGCCAAGAGTGTATCTTGCCCTGTGTCTTCCACTAAAATCACTATCCATGGCTTTCAGTCTTCCTCCTCTGCCAACGAGCCTTCCAAAGGCGGCGGCCATACTCGCAACACTAGCAAAACGACCCAGGGAGAAGGTGTCCTTCTGAGCCTTTGCCCAGAGACCCCTAGCGTCGCATCCGAGTGGCTCGATGGCTTGCTCATGTTGCTAAATCAGCAACCCATCACATCGGAAACTAATGACATGATCGACCTGGTCGGGAATTACGGCCTCAAAATCCGCCTATTGAACGTTCGATACGACGACGCCATATTTGCAAGCGATGCACCGAGCGTGCCCTCTCGGGACGGCCTAAACGAGGATTATTACTATGATGTTTTTGGGGGTGCATAGAGGTGTAATTCCTTTTGCGCATTATGGTTTACTGAACAATACTCTTAATTTTCTTCACTTTCTTGATTGATATTCATATTTATCTTCTATCCGCCGGTGAGGCGTTGCCCTTCCAATAATCTTAATCGCTTACCAAAAGTCCTCGTGAGAGCCTGTCGAACAGCAACAAAATGGCCATTTGAGCTGCTGCTTCTTATAAATATTTGACTTGCTCTCTTTGTGTTCTTAGAATGAACATGTTAGACGCACACGGATATCAGCATATGCCCATCGTTCCACACATGCTACATTGTCATACTCTTGTCTATCAGAACTGATCTGATAGCAATGAAAATGGTTTGAGGGATTCTAGCATTACAGAGTACAGAATGACAAGGACATTTATATTGAAAACCCCTCAAAAAGACAAGCGTCGATGGACTTGCTAGAGTCGTATTCTTGTAAGCGAAGTATGAAGTGGGGAAGGTATATATGTATGTGTAAAAGAAACTATACCCTCATTGGAGTACAGCCTCTAGTCCGTACTATTGTGTAGTAATAGATAACCCCGGATTGAAGTCCATGGATGGATATTACTAATACATATCGGTACGAACCTCACACCTCACCACCATGGAATTGCTGTACCAACTGATAGGGACATCCAGCCTAATGCTAGACTGACAATGGCATTTGTTTTTATACAATGAATTCTCTCAACTTCACCAAAGGACCGTCAAGATGACAATTCGTCCTTCGAAAAGGCAACGGAAATCAAACGTCAAGGCGGCAGACGCTGACTTTGGGGAACGGGTAGATCAGGAAAGTTTACGTTTCCCATATAGACAAGACATCGACAGCCAAGACAAAGAAAAGAGAAGTCGGCGAGGAGAAAACCCCCAATCCGAATACGAACGGCTTTCTACGAAACGATGTCCTCCATCCAGCGATTCATCAATGTGTACCTCCTTTCACACATTTTCCGAGCCTGCATATTCCAAGCGGCAACGTTCGCCGCAGAAAGTTGAAACATCATGCCGTCCGAGTATAAACACAGAAGGGGGTGATGAGGAGCTTGACGTGATTGAAGATGATTATGATTCCTTTGACGAACTTTTTACGCAAAACTTCATGGATGATCCTGTCCCGATTCGAAAGCCTTCGGAGGTTCAGACAAGGTCTCGAGTTCCACATCGGCCGGCCTCTTTCAAACAGAATCGAAAAATTCCCCCTAACTCAACAAAACGCTTCCTTATCACGCCGGACTCTGTTTCACAAAATTCAGATACACGCACGAGTTCTCTGGAAAGTGAGCGATTGCCATGGGCGCAGCAGTATCCACCTCTCAACCTAGATGAATTGGCAGTTCATAGTAAGAAGGTATTGGCTGTACAAAATTGGCTTCATAGCTCCTTCGCTGGAAATAACAACAATGTACGTTTTCTATCGTTTTTGCTTTGCATCGAGTCCTGGCTTCGGCCCCATTCTGTTCTGTCCTGCTAATATCAAATAGAGACTCCTTGTTCTTCGAGGCCCAGCAGGAAGCGGCAAAACAACCACTGTGTCTCTGTTGTCCGATAAGTTGGAATTCGAGGTCGTCGAGTGGAAGAATCCACCAGCTTCCGAGTTTTCTCAAAGAGGATATGTATCTTTTGCTACTCAGTTTGATGAGTTCCTCCAACAAGGTAATCATTACCAAGAGCTCGATTTGGATGAAGCTAGGCCTTCAAGTTGGCACCAAAGTGACTGTAACACCCGCCACGACTCATTGACACCGGCAAACCCTGTCAGAAAACAGGCTACACCACGTGTAATTCTTATTGAAGAATTTCCAACAACCTTCTTCCGAGAAGTCTCCGGTCTGACTGCTTTCAGGCGGGCTCTGCAACAATACCTTGCTATGCCGGTACCACTGGTTCCAAGACATGATTCTTCTGGTATAAACACCACACCGGCCCTTCCCGCCATAATCATCATCGTTTCCGAAAACGACCTCAACTCTGGATATTCAACCGCAGAAAGTTTAACCGCCCATCGATTACTTGGACCACAAATTCTTAACCATCCCAGTACAACTCTCCTTGATTTCAACAAGGTCGCCCCAACTTTCATGAACAAGGCTCTGCAGTTGGTTCTCGAAAAAGATGCCCGCTTTTCTAAGCGGGAGAAAACGCCGGGACCCGCTGTCCTTCAGGATATATCTAAAACGGGGGATATTCGGAGTGCAATTGCCTCTTTAGAGTTTCTCTGCCTCAAGTGCAGCATTGGAATGCATTGGACAAGGCCTGCGACTAAGAAGAAAACGCGAATCCCAAAAGACGTACCTTTGACCTCTTCAGAAAGGGACATTTTATCACTAATTACTCAGAGAGAAACGAGTTTAGGCGTTTTCCACGCAGTTGGGAAAGTTGTGTATAATAAACGGGAAGATCCAGGCCTTACGGACAGTCCCAAACCGCCCTCCCCCCCGGCTTACATGCTTCATCATGATAGGCCAAAGACCTCCCAGGTATCTGTCAACGATTTGATAGATGAGGCAGGGACAGATGTCCAAACATTCATCAGTACCCTGCATGAGAATTACGTTTTATCTTGCAACGGTCCGTCTTTCACGGACTACCTTGACGGGTGCATCGAGGCATTGTCGGACAGCGATCTATTGTCGGTGGGTCGTAGAGGCTCTCGGAAACCTCACGTTTCTAATTTCGCTAGCACGAATACAAACGTGGGGGTCGATGCTCTACGACAAAATGAAATCAGCTACCAGGTTGCAGCACGGGGTATACTTTTCGCCCTCCCTTACCCAGTCAAAAGACAGTTATCAACTAGGGTTGGTACAGTCAGAAGAGATCCTCATAGGATGTTTTTTTCGCCTGCATTGCGATGTGCGCGTTCTGCCGAGGAAACCCAAAGTTTCGTAGATATGTGGGCAAACAAATTACTCAACAGATCCGCTGAACCATGTCGAAGCCGTGATCTCCGCAGCAGATTCGCATCGTATAAGGCTCGCCCGGATCAGGAATCCGCGGTATGCAACCGCGGAGATGTGCAAAATTTTTCGACCACCATGATCGCTCGTTACGAATTGTTGCTCGACCAGCTGCCATATATGGCTAAAATTTGTTCCGAGACGGAACAGAGGGATTTGAAGGAATTAACCAGTTTTAGCGAAAGGGAACCCCAGGGGCATGCCTCATCTGGAGACTCTCACAGCGATAGCAATGCTCCGCCGGAGGAACCACTCAGCTATGGCGTCTCGCGGCCTCCGAAAGCAGCATTATCTAGCCACCGGAATGATCGCAAGGATCTCAGATCTGAGCCACTTCCGGATGATAATCTCATCCTGAGCGATGATGATATTGTGGATGATTGATAGCTTGATAGCCTCTTGCGCGCCCTGCTCGGCCCTTCACGGTGTATTCACGGTGTATTATCTGCATTTTTCATGGTCCAACTTCGGAGTTTAGGTGGTTTTCATGAGGCGAAGCAATTTATCGGATGCATAGGGACTGCGTTGGTTGTATTGGGTATTCTTTGAGCGTTTGATATTTATATCACAATACATGTATGACTCCAAACAGATTCTAATCAAAGTCCTGGCGGTTGAAATATCTCGGATTTTGTAAGCGTATATAGACTACATATATACCTCCAGTATATCCAACAGGTTAATGGTATTATGCTATGTTCTCATAAGATCTCATATAGGTTAGTTTCATATATTGCTCAAGACATAAATCAATTAGACCTGATTTAACTTGTATAGTGTTTAGTAAATTGGATTCACTGTTATTAGATTGTCGCATCCGAAGCTCTGTACGGAGTAAGTGATGGATTGATAACGGTACACTAATCAAGCTAACTCGGGCCAGCCAAAACAAAACAAACCACATTGCCCTTGCGGGTTTGCGCCGGATATCTCACTCCGCCGAGCAATTATTCTGATTATAGTATTGTTCATATATCTAATATTTTATTCTTTTTATCTTGTCATAATACTTCTGATTATTTGGCTGAGTCTCTTGAGCAACATTAACGTGTTCCCTCCAGACACGCGATGTCATCCGTGACCTCTTCAGGCGCACGAAAAGTGTCCAGGAAAGCTGACCCTGGTTCTTTAACACCAAGAACTCGTGAATTGAGGTCTGATAAGCATCATGGCTCTAAGAATGTGCACCCATGTGAAGACCTGGTAGAAAAGGCACAACAACCATGCTCTGGACAGCCTGGAAATGAGCATGATCATGGACACACAGAGCTACATAAAGCAACGTCGCCTGAAATCAGAAATGCAGTGATCCAAGCCATTCTCTCTAGTTGGAAAACCGTGGTTATCATGGTATCATTAATATTTGGCGGTTGCTGTGCTAATGTGAGTTTACATCCACCAACTTAAGCATGGCTCTGTACTGACATGGGTGAAATAGGTCTTTACACTAGAGACTATTATCAAGTAAGTCAAGTTAAAGTATCCAGAAATATCAGAGACGAAGCCGGTGACATAATGCCTGAGGAACTTACTGACTTACGAACTAGAGATCGGCCACGCGCTGGTTAGTTCTGACCCTTCATAGATGCCTTCAGTTTGTACTAACTTGTATAATACAAAAGGCCCTCTAATAACATTTGCTCAGTTTTTGTTAACTGCGCTATTTACATTTCCAAGTTTTATATCTTTTTCAGCAGGACCCCGGGCACTGTTTTTCAAGAAAAACATCATTCCATTGAGCTCGTGGTTTGCGTATACCGCATTCTTTGTGACAATCAACATGCTGAATAATTGGGCTTTTGCTTATAAGATTTCTGTCCCACTCCACATTATCTTAAGGTCGGGGGGTCCAGTAGCCTCCATGATTGTTGGGCGTCTCTTCAGTTCCAAGAAGTACTCTCAAGGCCAAATTGTGGGAGTGGCGATGCTTACACTGGGTGTAGCTATGGCTGCATTGGCCGATGCCCAGTCCAAGGGTCAAATTACCAACACTGAGCAAAAAGATGACTCTTCTTTGGCCAGAGCCGTAACTGGGTTTGGTATCCTTGTTTTGGCAATGGTGCTTTCTTCGTTCCAGGGAATATACGCTGATAAGCTGTATGAGACATACGGCAGAGAGCATTGGAAAGAAGCTCTGTTCTACTCCCATACACTTTCTTTGCCGCTTTTCCTGGGGGCCTACTCGAATCTTTCTACTGAATGGAACTCGCTTTTTCTATCACCGCCATTACTTCCTCGAAATGCTGAACTTGCGCTCTCCGATGATCTGTTCTCCGACACCACCACGAAAACGTGTGCGCAGCCAGTCCGCTCATATCTCAACCATGCCGCGTTGCGCCTCTTTGAAGTGCTCCGAAATAACGACAGCATCCAGTCAATTCTGGTCTCTACCCCTGCGCAAGTGGTTTTCCTGATCCTCAATGCACTGACCCAATACCTGTGTATCCGTGGTGTGCATCTGCTCTCTGCCAAATCGTCCTCCTTGACAGTAACGATCGTCCTGAATATTCGAAAGCTTGTGTCTCTTCTATTATCCATCTACCTGTTCGGTAATGATCTTACATCCGGGGTATCAATTGGTGCGATTTTGGTTTTCGTGGGTGGTGCGTTATATGGCCTCGCGGGTACGCGACCAAAAAAAGCTTTCAAAAAGGAATGAGCTTCATCACACTGCCGTTCACAGATGGCTTTCTCATTATTGTCCGCGGGAGGGTTTCATCGGTGCTCACTTGGACATTGTATGCTATTTTATATTCGTATGGGTATAGAGTAAAAATTCAAGCACATTGTGAATATCCTCGTTTCATGTAAGCGTACTTTACTCCCCACCGATGATGACAGCCTCAAGAACAAGAAAAGCCCATTGATCGTTTTATCAACATGTATTTGACACCGTGGTCCTCTTATTCTGAAATATACAGGTCGATTTTGCTTCTGAGACATAAAAATGGAATTAAGATAATTCGAAAGGAAATATAAGTACAAAGATATCCCCCTCGTTCTTCCAAGCTCAAGGTCTAGGGCGGTAGTCCAATGTACAGGAACGAGAACACATTCTCAAACTCCTTGTGTTAACCGGAGCGTCCAACTACCCTGTAGCGAATGACCGCAGCACAAGCATCATATCTTACAAGACTTCGCCGACAATCTTCGCAGCCTCCTTGTAAGTTTCTAGAAGTCTCTCGCACTTTTCCCTCTCTGCCTTGATGCCATCATCTTCGTACAGCAGTTCGGCGAAGAGATCTTCCTTATAAAGCTCACTAACAAGACGATTTTGCACAACATCCTTGCTGTGGTTAACAAGAAGGTGCATGATGGCCTTGGGAACTTGGTCGGCAATGGTTTCCCTGACTATATCAAAATAGGAAGATATCAACCGTCGGATAAGCTCCGTCTCCAGCATTTCACGATCGGATACAGCTGGCTCTGGGTTCTCCTTTTGTTTGAAATTAGCCCAGTTCAGAATCACGGATAAGTATAAGGCGCGTGAGCTTACAAGGGAGGTAAGGTCGTTCCCATAGTCTGGTGGGTTGATGAACTCCTCCGGCGACAGCACAGGAGAGCGAATATCACCCCGCCGGATGCTTTGGCTGACCATGGGATCACTGGAGTGGTTAAGCTGTTTGGTTTGGCTTGGAGGCTGGGGAGGTGGTCCAGAGGGTTGCACGCCATCCTTGCCAAAGAAATAATTGAGGAACGAATCGCGAGTGGTATTTGTAGCCCCGAATGCAGACTGCCCGGCGGAGTGAGGGCCGTTCAACGTTGCTGTGATTCCACTTTCTTGTGCCTTACCGATGTGGGGAGACATACTCCGGGCTCCCTTTGCGGACTGTCCTCGGAAAGGGATATTTTGTGCTTTTTGTTCGGACTGTTGATATTCACCCTCGTCCTCAGGGGAACCTGCTTGATTGCCATTGACACCGCCAATTTCTTTAAGACGTCTTTTCTCGCGCTTTTTCCTGTCCTCTGCAAGCGCAGCCTTCCGTTCCTGGTCCTGCTTGTTCTGAATAATAGAAGACATCGCTGCTGCTGCCCCAAGAAAATTAGGGTGGTTAGTATTTATATATGCCCTTTGAATTGAGATCAATGACTCGACGTATGTTGAGCAAGGGCCCAGACGCTCACGGAGAAGATCTGACACCACTTCGATGAGCTTCCCTTGAAGTCGAGGGAAGCGCAAAAGTTCTTGGGATCCACAGGTATGACAGATTTTTATAAGCTCTTCATATACAAGTTCAACGCATCTCTGGCTAGGAGACTCTAACATTTTAATCTGGGGCTTCACGAGTAAATCGAAAGCCAGCTCTGGAACGAATAAACTTGGACGGGGGCCGGTCGAATTTCGGATAGCAGTCCTGATATCGCCCACGGAGAGATTGCAAGTCGGGTCAATTGTTTCCAAGGAGTTGCCAAACACTGAATTGAAAATGTAGTAGATTCTGGCGCCTCCACATAATTCTTTCGTAGAAATCTCGGATGAGGTTCCGTCAATCGAAGATATGAAAGAAGAAGCGAAACGCGTCATCAGCTGCAAGATGAGGGACCCGCGATGCTCCTTTCCACTGAATTGCTTATTACCGTAGCTGGCCAACTCTTGTTGTGTTTGGCCCATGAGGGTATTGAGACGCGCCTTGATGTCCGGCAGGCGATCCCGAATGTGGGACATCAAAGTAGAATTCAGGGTCTTGGCCAAAAAGTGGGTTCCACAGCGAGTCGCCATATTTCGATAAGCAGGATGGTGTCGGAAGAAGTCAACTTCTGCTTGCAATGCATCCGACAACGACTTTCCAGACTGAATGTCTTGCTGGGAGCGGTTGACAACCCCGATAAATCCCAGCTTCAATGGATAAACGCGCCCAGACAGGATGTCCATCGCATTCGTGCCATGATCCATAAGGTCCAGTTTCGTCAAGACACCGATTGTCCTTCGCCCCATGGCATCCACTTGTCGAGCGAGTTTCAGCGCTTCTGAGTTCACGAGATCAACGTTCGCCGGAGAGACCGCAAGGATGATGCTGTTGGGTTTCGCTATATACTCAAGAATCAGAGCACGCGTTTGTTTTTCTATATCTGACGGCTGATCTCCGATCGGAACTTTAGTTAGACCAGGGAGGTCAACCATCGTGAGGTTCAACACATGAGGCGAAAATATCTTGAGGTTTATAGGTTGTCGGTTGATGCCCTTGTTGCTTCCGGCTATTCTCGCCGTTTCAGCCTCGATCTCCTGCTTTACTTGAGCAAAATCTTCGAATTTCCGGCCAGGGAGATGGTGGAATTCTGCCCATTCATGCTGTCCTGCCACACTGGCGGCCGTGTGCGGGATATGGATTTCATGTCCTTCGGGTTTGTCCTCACGCTCACTAGGAATGTTAATGAGCTGGAGAATCAATGGCCGCCTTGTGACAATGCCGCTTCCTCGTGGAAGGAAGTCTCGACCGACAATATTTTCAAGTACCGACGACTTGCCCGACGACTGAGAGCCAACTACAACCTAAAAGTCAAGTTAGTTCTAACTGTATCCCTCAAGTCCGTATAGTCAGAGGAACAACTCACAATTTGCGGAAGATCAAGAGAGTCATTCCCAATTGTATTGAAAACTAAATCTTGTAACTTGTTGACGGTCACGAGCAAATCTTCACTAAGAGCAGCCATAGTTTCCTGCGTTGTCTTGCTTGTTTATAATCTTTTCTGATCCCACTCCCACACTCGTTAAGGTTGTGTTCTGGCTACTTTGGTTAAGTTAGCTTTAGAAAGGCAAATATAGTTTTCTAGACTGGCCGCTGCCTTGCCGAGGACAAAAGGGATTGACGAAAACCGCGATGGTAACGAACATGAAACAAAGATTTCCAGCGATAGAGGCGAGGCTGTTAGGTTCAGTGGATATTGAAAGGTAGAGTTTGCCCTCTATTGTTCATTTGACCGGCTCTGTTGCTCAGACGTGCCAGAATAGAACACATATAGCACACATGCTTTCTCCGTTTAGAGATTGAAGAAACCCGAGTTGTGATCTACAGTCACGTGATTACGGGGTTGTTGATGATATAAGCCTTGGCGCTTGTCATAGAGCTATAAGTGTAGTAAGTGCATTCCCGGTCTCCCCAATTCGAGAGCCGCTCCAGCCTGAGAACCTTCGATGCGGAGTTTCCCCGGTTCCCCGGTTTTCGCTCTTGTCTCATCAACATCCTTCGCGACACACTTTCTGTTTAAGATTCGCTCGTCACAACCACCACAGAAATCTCACTTCACCGACTCAAGGATTACAAACGCCGCAATGCCTCTGATGACACCAGCGGTGCTCGGCGTCTTGACAGGACACTTACCACTGCATGCAAAGGATCCCATCGTTTGGAAATGCGACTTAAACACGTCACAGCTGGGCTACAATCAAGTGGATTTTGCTGACTCTGAATGAGCAGAAACACCCAAACGAAGTTTTCCTCGTGAGTGATGGACATAGATGGGTACTGACCAGCACCTAGGATGTCACCTCAGGAGAATCAAAACTTGAACTATTCCAACTGCCAAGCTCACCAACGCAGCTGATGCAAATCATTCCGTTTCGGTCTCGCGTGTTATCCAGAACTATACTAGTAGAACGATACCAGCAAAGCATTGCACTGATAGGGTTACTTACGAAGTCTGAAATGCCATGCCATTTTCTGTAACCGAATGATAAATCTTGCAGCATAAGCAATGGCAGCATCCTCCAACATATGACGACCGATTGTCAAAACACAGGAAAGGGATATTGCTCAGAATTGGGCAACTATCCATGCCTGCCATGTTCCTTGAACTGCACCAGGTTGCCTGCCTTGAACCAGACGACACAAAGACCTCCAAAAGCGCGATGACTATGTTTTCGCCGTTGCATACACCCTGGTCAGCTCGATTTGCCTTGCATACAATGGCTTGTACTAACAGGATCCGGGAAATACCTATCACGTCGAAGTATATTCAAATTTTCAGGTGTCGCCACTATCGAACCACTTGCCAGCGTTCAAACAAAATGTTACAGACTGGTTAGGTTCACGTCTTCGAGTGCAATCCTCCACGCCCACGCTGTGCTAGCGAATATCCTCCACGCACTTTGAGACTGGAAATAGATTGACAAAGTCATAGGGGATGAGAAGCAGCTGCGCTGTATGGCTGCTGATGGGAGCACTGACACACTGCAACTAGATGATGCAATGGCAATGATACGCTGCAATAATGAGACATGCAATCTACCAACAAATGTGCTGACGTGTAGAGCCTTCCCCTACAAATTTCATTTGACTCTTCGTGTCTTCTTGCCGCCCTGCAACTTCTTGTCCTTCCACGATTACTACAACACAATTGTCCTAATTCGTCTCGAGGTATCAATACATCGGATAGAGGAAATATGAGTAGTTTTCGAATAATTGAATCATATTACGAGTAAAGCTGAGCAAGAGCAGAGCACAAAAAAGTTTCCTAATTTTACGAAGTTCGATGACGACCTTGCTCAGTTAGAGGCCCAGTTCTAGACCACATCCATCCATAAGGCTAAGGAATCAAAAATCCTTTTCAAATTTATGACTAGATAGTACATGTGAGGAACATAATAGCATGCGCCATGTTACTGCACATAGTTCGAGGGGAAAAGGCCCCTCTTCTGGTTGTATTCGCCAAACCACCAGTCCTTATCCGGGAATTCCTGGAAACAGTCAGAAATTTGCTCTTTGTGTCAAAGGCATCGGCCATGAGAGATAAAGAGAGGGTTGAAAGCGGTTAGTCTGAGGGTCACAACTTACAATATTCGTGATTTCAGCTCCTTCTGGGAAACTGAGTTCATTGTCTTCTGCGGCTTCGTAGTCATAAAGTGCAATAGCGGTGTGCTCCTTAGTCGGAGATGCAGCCGAGGGAACGGGTGTTTCAGCAAGGGGGGCTGCGTTAGTTGCCTCATGCCTGGAAACATCCACGTCCGACGGATGGGCGGAGTGCTCATTGTTGTCAACAGGTTCGACATAGTTGCTCGGAAACAGGCCTTTCTCGCCGCGGGAGTTTGTGCCTAGCCACCAATCCTTGTCGACCATTTCAATATCAGTAACAAACTCACCCTCTCGCAGCTCGATTTCATTGTCTTCCGCTTTTTCATAGTCGTACTGGACCAAAGCTCTGATTCCAATTTCTTGAGGGTGTTCCGCCGCAAAACCACCAGCAGGGGGTTGTTCAGCCTCATGAAAGTCACTAGGATTCGAGTCATCCAGGGTTGGTGGATTGTGAGCATCGATGACTTGAGAAGGCGCGCTTTGCTCTACGTGCGTATCCGAACCTTCTTGCCCGACGGGAATTGCAATGCGGATCGGAGAAGCCTCACGCGCTGGTGGACTCGGCGGAGTTGGAGACTCAAACCTAGAACGCACTTCTGCAGGGTCTTCAGTCTCTGTGTGTACGGTTCCTGTCTCAGCTCCGGGGAAAGATGGAGTACGGCCTGTTTCTGGACTGCCAGCCGCGTTTTCAGAAGTCATCTCGTGGGTAGGCTGGCCACGAGGTGTATCAGTATTGGGAGCAGTCGGATCTTGTGATCCTGGAGTCCCTGCAGGATCCTGAACCTGGTGGAAATCGGTAGCGCCAGTGGACTTGGCTGCCTCAGTGGTCTGCACAGGCGCCCAGCTTTTACCGCTATATGAACTCTTCCACCCCGCTGCGCCACTCTCCTGAGACTGTTCTGAGGGTTCGATGGGATTTGGCGCTGAAGAACCGGGATGCGAACCCTGCTCTCTGGCTTTCCTTTCTGCCCATAGTTGTGCAGGGGTCTTTCCTCCTTGGTTAGCAAAAGTACGACTTGCACCGCCGATTGCTACCGTGGAAGAAGTTGGGGTCGATGAAGGTTCATTCGGGAGAGGTGGCTTCGTGCCGGGAAACAGAGGGCTTGATCCAAATTTTTTGGCCACTTTCGGCTTCGGCAGGCTCGTCAGGCGTTCCGAATGGTCATGGATTGAAGACACTCCAGATGATTTGACGGGCCCGGAGAAATTCGATGCACCAGCCGAGACCGCCGGCTTCTCATCAGGAGGTCCTGGAGATTGCGTTGGTTTCTGTGCTTTAGAACGGATAGCAGCAATGTCGACTTTGCCGACCGGTTCATATGAGCCTCTGACAGGCTCCGGTCTGTCATCTCTGGAATCACCAGCTTCAAGTGCTTGTCTCCTGATGGCAGCAATGTCGACCTTTCCAACGGGTTGATAACCTCCTTTAACAACGTCACTGGAATCTTGAACGGGTCGAGCACTAGCATCCGCCGCCGGTGAACGCTCTGATCTGAGTTCCTGCATGTTCACCTTCGTCGGTTTGTATGCCGGCTGGACTTTCTCCAGTTGACTCCTCGTGACCGGGGGCGCATCGGGGCCCCATCCATCGTCGTCAGTTCGTTGTGATTTGCGCTCAGGGATAGTCGCTACAAATTTTGGTTCAGGACGGCCGGTACGCGCAGGAGTGAAAACAGGCTTGGCTGGGGCCGTGGGAGGAGCAATAGGGGGGGTGGTTTGATCTGTTGCCGATGTGTACTTCGCCCCAGATGCATCTCCAACCTTCTGAATTATACCTTCAGGGGTCAGATCACCATCGGACCGTGCCGTTATTTGAACGTGATAACCCTGAAAATTAATGTACAAACATCAGTAAAATGGACTCTATCGAAGTGCAAGGGGAGATCTCACATGCAGAAATTTGGATACAACGGCAAGGTGACTCGTAAAATACCCCTTCGTCCGCTCGGGTACACCCTCCCCACACCATGCGATGAGAACATTCTTGGGTAGCCCTGTATTTGGATCTATGACCTTAACAAACGCAAATTGGACTTTACCCTCGGAGAATTCATCCAAAAGATCCGCGAGTTCACCCTCTTTGATACAACAAGTCAGCATCGGCATTTGACTCTGTTCCGTATACGTCGTTCTGGGAATTGACAGGGGGTGGGAACGATTCGAGTTTACGGACTAACCTCCTGTGCTTTGAACTTTGAGGACACTTTCTTTGTTGCCTGAATCTGGTTGAAATGCATTTACAAGAGGTGTTGAGACAGAAAAAACCGCCCAGTGTCCATGAGTAGGGGAGCCTGCAGCTCTAGGAGCAGCGTTGACCACATTTTGATAACTCTTCGATATGGAAGGTCCATTGGATGACAGGTTGATGGTCGCCATTGTCCGGGTTCGGGATTTTGAGTGTTCCTTTTCTTCGAATAATTTGGAGAAGCCTTGCCGATGAATAGGGGGCGCTGTGCTTGGGGAAATGGAGAGATGAGGTAATAAAGCCTGGTTGTGGCACTTGTCTCCTTAATGCAAGTAGACAGGTGTCAGGATGTAGCACAATTCGGACTGTATAGCGGACAAAAAAAGAAATATGTCTCCGCTGCGTGGAAATTAAAAAGAGAAAGAAGATTCCTTGAGAAGATACTAGTTCTGTCTGAAGCTGGTGATGCTGAAAGATGGATAGTTCTATAGGAGCTGATTACTGGTACGTCACAATGTGTCGGAATCCGGAACAATAGGTGCTCCTTACCTCTAAATAACATGAGGCGGCTCCTATCCCCTGCGGAGTACTTTCAAGCGCTAGGGGAAAGGGTGTTGGGCCACCGGCCCAGGCAGAAAGTATGAGCAGTACTCTGTACGGAGTAAGTACTTGTAATTGTTCAGTACATGTGGGACTTATCTTTCGCTGCGGGTCTCAGGGTAAACCCTCTGTACGGACATGAATCAACCAGGTACTTTACCAAGTAGCACTGGTAAGTAAGGTAATATTACATACATTGAGCCCCGCATGAGATGCAGTCTAGTGGGCGGTGGCAGAACTTTTTGTCCTGTGATGAACCTCAACTTTGAGCCACTGTTAGTTGAAGCTTGAACAAGGTTATTCTGCGGTGAACATCTGGTCCATTTGAAAACAAGAAGAGAAATACAAGATACGGGCATTGACTTTCACAACTGCTTACTGAATCGCACGTGCAACAGGGTTCAATCATACGATGTCTCTTGCACGAGCCGATTCAGAGCCTAAATTCGAACTCGATGTCGCTAATGCATCTCCATCCTTATCCGAACATGCGTATTCTCCGGGAGTCCATTACACAGATATGGATGCGCAAAGGATGGTGTCCAATAATGATGATTTGATAGATCCAGCAACGCCTAGAGACTCCGAGCATGCTTCCGAAACGGATTCCCCCAAGGACGTTCTACCAAGGGATAGGCAGCAAAGAACACCGACCTACGACTATGCGTATGAGAAATCTATGAGCCATACTGAAGCCAGACTCTTTTATCGTCACCATCAGTTGATGTCGAAAGGACCTGATGGTGACCGATCTTCAAACAATACACCGATCAATCACCATTCTACTCCGGATATTGTTAGTACGCCAGGTGATGCAGGACTTCTAAATGAAGTCAAAGACGACGGAAACAGAAGAGCTAGCAATACTACACCAAGTAGCTCCACAGGCCAACCACTGATTAGCGAAAATGTTACTCTACCAATAATTCAGCCCGGCAGTATTGGCTTCTCCCATGAGGCACCACTTAGTACCTTCGACAGTCATGGTAATGACTCTGGAATTGGCAGTGGGCATGAAAATGCACCTAAAGCACAGTTTTCAGCTGATCAACTAGGCAATCATCAAGGAGCAATGCAAGTCGCAGCTGATGGAAATGCGGTTGCTTCTGAGTTGAATGTCATCTGCCGCAAATTGTGGGGATTGCTTGATCGACGGTCAAAGTACATCGGGTTATCACTTCAAGGTCCCGAGGACAACCCAAAGGATGATATCGCATGGAAGATCTATCCACCTCCTCCGGAACCAGCATGGGACGGGGGTAAAGAACCCGGAAAAAAGAACGATTACCAGCCTGCGGAGCAAAAACAGAGGAAAATGGGACAGAACATCGGTGAAGACTTCGACATGGCAGCGTGCTTCCCTCTTCCGGCCGAGTCTAGCTGGGTTTTCAAGCTCGACCACAATAGTGTGTACCAAGTGTATGAGAACGATGATGCTGCTGGCCGCGATCAACCAGTTGTCCCCATACCATCTTTGCGGGATTTCTATATGGACCTTGATGCAGTAATCGACATCTCCACCGACGGTCCCGCAAAAAGTTTTGCCTTTAAACGGCTTTCGTACTTGGAGGGCAAGTTTCAACTACACACATTGCTAAATGAGTACCAGGAAATGGCAGACAGCAAAAAAGTCCCTCACAGAGACTTCTACAATGTTCGCAAAGTTGATACTCACGTTCATCATTCTGCATGCATGAACCAAAAACATTTGCTTCGATTCATAAAAAGCAAGATGAAGAAGTCTCCAGATGAGGTGGTGTTGTTCAGGGACGGAAAGCATCTGACCCTGAAGGAAGTTTTTGAAAGTATTAATCTGACGGCTTATGATCTGAGTATTGATACTCTTGACATGCATGTATGTCTACAAAGCTTTCCCAGCTGCCTTTGGCCCAACTAATCCTGGTAACAGGCACACACCGATTCTTTCCATCGATTCGACAAGTTTAACCTCAAATATAACCCTGTCGGAGAATCTCGACTGCGTGAGATCTTTCTGAAGACTGACAATTATATTAAAGGTCGCTATTTGGCGGAGATCACCAAAGAAGTCATGTCAGATCTAGAATCTAGCAAGTATCAAATGGTAGAATGGCGCATTTCGATATATGGAAGGTCCATTCAAGAATGGGACAAACTTGCGGCTTGGGTTGTGGATAATAAGTTGTTCTCACCTAATGTTCGTTGGTTAATCCAGGTGCCTCGGCTTTATGACGTTTATAAGTCGAGCGGCATGATGGAAAACTTCGAGCAGGTAATCACAAATGTTTTCAAGCCACTATTCGAGGTCACCCAGAACCCATCGAGTCATCCAAAACTTCACATTTTCCTGCAACGGGTTGTTGGGTTTGACAGTGTCGATGACGAAAGCAAAGCAGAGCGACGATTGTACAGGAAGTACCCTATTCCTAAAGAATGGAGTACGAAACAAAATCCGCCATACACCTATTGGCTCTACTTCATGTTCGCAAATATCGCATCCCTCAATATATGGCGCAAGCAACGCGGGTTCAATACATTCGTCCTACGGCCACATTGCGGCGAAGCAGGAGACCCTGACCATCTCGCAGTTGGGTTTCTCTGTTGTCATAGTATCAGTCACGGGATTCTTCTCAGGAAGGTTCCTTTATTGCAGTATCTTTACTATCTTGACCAAATTGGAGTTGCTATGTCACCACTGAGTAACAATGCGCTCTTCCTCACTTATGACAAGAACCCTTGTGCAAGCTTCTTCAGGAGGGGCCTGAACATATCTCTATCTACTGATGATCCATTGCAATTTGCATTCACCAAAGAACCGTTGATCGAAGAGTATTCAGTTGCTGCCCAGATCTACAAGTTTAGTGCTGTGGATATGTGTGAGCTCGCGAAGCATTCTGTTGAACAAAGCGGATTTGAGCTTCCTTTGAAAAAGAGGTGGCTTGGTTCAGACTGTCACCTTCCAGGCGTTGCAGGGAACAATGTCGCCAAAAGCAATGTCCCGGACATCCGAGAAGAATTCCGTCACGATACCCTAGTTCAAGAGCTGACACTGTAAGTATCTCCACACCGCACCCATCATACACCGGCATTTAGGATCACCCCTTATCATGGGCCCCGAAAAGAGGAAGAAGTGGAATTGCAATTATACAACTTTTCCATCAGGGTTGAAAGGGAGGAGCTAATTAAGTTTCAGGATCGGCCGGTACTACACTCGCACGTCCGACAAACTCACCACTCCAGCAAAACAACAGAATGTAGGCAACGAGGTCAAGTTTACACCTTCATCCCCAATTTCACCTAAGGGCACCGATGTGAATCACGGTTGGTCTCCCTCTTCTCTCTGCGAAATCATTTACTAATCCACAACAGCTGTGTCCAAGGGAGCCAATCAAGTGGTAAATCACCCACCGAACTGTCCTGAATCGAAAGGGGTTCCTTCCATCGGGCCCAAAATCCAAGGCATGGCAGGAGAATGCAGCATAAGTCCTGGTTTAAATCCTCTCCCTTCAAATGCTTTGCTTGGCGAGTCTGCTTCTTCAATCGGCGGTACTGGTTCTGCGGGTGCAACAGTAGCCAGGCCCGATGATCTGCCAGAGCAAACGATTTTTCCTGGGATCGTCCATGAAAGGGCCCAGAGGACCAATATTTCAACGCAACATTCGGCTGGGAATGATCAAGAGCATGGAACCTCTGAACACGGCCGTATCCCAGGTGATATCTCGTGAATTCTCCACCAGGGTAGATTCTGAACGTTGACATGGTCAACACCAGAGCAGTCGAAACACACCCAATAGCAATCGGTGGATGGTTCTTACCAGTCATTGTTTTTTCGTGGACTACGTGAACAGATACCAGTGTCTACTCAATGATATCTAAGTGTCTTTGATAACCAACAAGAAACGTATGATTTTCATATGATTAGCACCCTTCGCATGAAAATTACCAACTTCCATTGTGGAAAACAGGCCCAGCAAGTCAGCACCCATAGTCGATTCAAAGAGCATGGGTGGACTATCTTCTTCATACTCTTCGAGGTCAGATACATGGTGACTAACACTAAGGATTTTACATAAAGACCTGATAGGTTTGCAGGGTATCTTATTCTTTTGCCGGTTTTAGCTTCCTTTATTAAAAATGTTATAACATCCAGCTTTCCCTTCGCTCCTGCACGCCCCAAGTACCACGGTTGTTACTATTGTTAGCTATTCTGGATTGTTGCCTAGCCCATTCGTTTATATAGAGGCGCAATGCTATCCAACGTATACAAGCTCGCGTTCCTGGCTCTGTATCATCTGGAGTACTCTGAGACACCCCCACATAACCATTCGCGTCCGTATTCAGATCATCCTGCCGGAGTTCTGCCAAGCAGATTCCGGAAACTTCACAGAGTTCATGATCATAATAACGAGCGACACAAGGGTATCCTAGCGATAAGTAATTATAAATCTGAGTAACAAACTCATCATTGAATTCGTAACTGAGGTCTTCTCGCAGACTAAGTCCCCGTTTCACATCGTCAACACCCTGGGCTTCACCAGAGCCGCTGACTGGAAGTCGGGAATTTTCCGTCGTTGAAATATCTTCATCTGACAGTGACCATGATCTTTTAGCAACGTGGGGATGGCTTAAACAGCCTGGTAGAAAAGAGTCATGAAGATCGCGTTTCTGCTGCTCAGCCTTACACGTCCCCATCCAAAGACCCTTGCCGGCACTGTTGTCTTTGGGGCAAGTGTCCATGCACCAAAGTCCACAGTCGTTGCTTGATTTTACTTGGGACAGGTGATCACCTTTAGGTGGCCTATTACTTTCATATAGAGTCGACTCGGGCGACACGCTCCGGGGGAAAACAAGGTCATTTCCTAGCATTGGCGGAGTTATGATGTGTTTTACTTGCGTGGCCTCGCAACCCCGTTGGTCTATGTTTGTAGCCGATGCCCGATCAGCTTCAGTAGACTCAACAGTGGCAGGAACAAGGCGGGAGCCCTTGGTTCCAGTCATGGCACGTTCTCTGGTTTGAGCATTTTCTTCGTGGGGACGTAAATCGTCAAGTTCCCACTGGAGATCCACAGACGATGCATATCTGTATTCGCTTGACCCAGCAGGCTTTGACAAACGACAGTTCGGGTCACTGTCAGGCAGCCCCCCTTCTTTGCCAATGGCAAATTCATCTACAGTTTGGTAAACTTGCTCATGGGGGAAAGCCGCTACAGATTGGCCATTCATATGGCTAACTGCAGATGAAGCAACCAGGGAAACGGAACAATCCGAGAACCGTCCAGCGTAGATTTGTCGGCAACCGTCGCTTGTGCGGTCGTGCGCTGGGTGTTCGAAAGAGTGAGAAGGCGTTGGAACCAGGAACCCAGAGTCACCAGAGTCCGTAATGCAGCTGGAGGAGGTTTCAGGTAATTCAGTGACACAAAATGACTGCTTTATGTCAAAAGGACGCCTAGCCGTCTGAGTATTTAGCGAGTACTCGATATGGGAAGCATTCAACTGCTCCTTGCGAGGTGGCTGTTTCTCAGGCTCCATGGGTTGAGGTGCGAGTTCCTTCGTGTGCAATTCCGTTGGATCATTAATCATCATCGGATGAAGAGTGCGCGCTCTTGAGTCAATCTGAGGTTGATCTTCATTTGGGACCGAATTTCGCTGTTCTTCATGCTTATTTGTTGCGGGGTATATCGGTTTAGGCTGGTTTTTCCCGGTATGTTGTATCGGTGTCTTCAAATCCAGCGTGGAGATCACTGTGTCCTGCTGTTTCGATGAAAATGGTTGTCTGTCGTTATTGTGGCATGCTTTGGCTCCCGGCGCATTTGGTTTTAACTGCGTGTCAACGGAGCCACAAGAAGATATCTCCAACAGCTCGGGTATAATTTTTCTGGAACCTCTCGATATTCTTGTGTCGGTTGCGTCAGGCATCTTATCCAGAGAGCGATGGGAAAATGGGTATGTGCAACATAATCTTAGCAATTACCCCTCGACTAATAGACAATCTTCATAAACATCAAGTGTTCTTTTCAAACAGGTAATTGTCGGGTTTCAAGATTGGTCTATGGGCATTTGAGGAACACATTTACGCAGTGGGTACTTTGGATCCAGTTCTGGTTGTATAGGGGTTTGTCCCAGTGTTCAGAACCAATCATATACAAGCGAACAACAGTCCATGCATATTTTCCCCCCAGTTAAAACCTCGAGCATCCAAGGTATCGCCACCTTAGGTACCAATGTACGGCCTGAGCTTATAGGCATAACACGCTGTACCTAAAAATCTACTTGGGCAGGTAGCATGCGTCAAGCCAGGTATTGATTCGAAAAATCCTCTTTCTTCAAAATTGTTTCGAAAATTCAGAGAAATCGGGATGATCACGTAGCGGTGTGTCTACTCCGTACTACGTGGTAGGGATCGCCAAACCCTCGAGGTTGGCCGCATTCGGGGCCGAAAGGCAGTCCGGACCCTGGTCCCGGCCGGATGGAGGCTGCATGCCCCGGGCCATGGCCGAATCTTCCCCATCGGCTCAGAACGCCACAATGACATTGACATGGATAAACTCTTATTTGCTACTGTACGGAGTATGTACGTGAGTAATGAAGGAGACACCTTATACGGTGGTAAAAAAAAAAAGGCGTTTCTGAAACGTGCTTAGTGTTTTAGTTGTTTTAGTTAAGAATCCCTTATCAAGAACTCAAAACCATGTGCAGTGGGTTTAAAGTTTACTTTACACTGAAATAATGTCCCTAATGGAAGTCTTCAAACATGCCAAGTTTCAAACCCCTCATAACCGTCTTTAAGGGCAATTTTGAGGAATCCGGGAATTATACATTAATAACTATATATTCAAAATCTGAAGCTCACAAATTCCAGACATTGCTAAGGATCATCATCCACATCCATACCCTCCTGCTCACAATGTCTATGGCTTAACGGAGCTTGTTGGCGCTCATCGAGAGATGAAGCGTTATGTAGACCGCGTGTTAGCTCTCGAGTTTCATCAAGGGTCTCCCCAGCATTGTCCTTGTCCCTTGGCACTGGTAGCGATGTAGGTTGTTGATAAAGCACCAGTGCCTGGCACTTTGGTTTGCTCTGTGCAACGAGTGACTTTGGGAAAATTGCCAGCTTTTCCCCGATGCCCGAGAGAAAGATAGAAGGATCCTCAGACGACTCGATCTCTGCCAATTCACGGTCCAAATCATGGATGTAGACGGTGTGCTCTGTATCATCTAGCATCATCATATCGGTCGGTCTTGACTGAGAGGGTCGATGAGCAGCGTCATCCTGAATAGAAACTTTCTGGCTTATAGGATCTGTTTAACTGATTAGAATGATGCTTTGAGTTCTGGTAGATATAAAAGAACCGTAGGGTTAAGCACACACCTAAGTGTAAACAACTGAGTCTTTTGGCGAGAGGTTGGTCACCATCTGGGTCGTCCTTTGCTGGCCGCTTTTTCCCGTGACATGCACCGGTATTATCGGCACCTCCGCCAACACCGCCGCCAACACGAGCGCAATCAGCCATTTCGCATCAATGTTTGATATTCGACCTATGAATGATCTTTCGATTTAAAAAAAAAAGGAAGACGACTATATCTATGCCTTTGTATTCTTTTATCTGCAAACGAAACGTATAGTTGGATGCGTTCTTGATTGGTTGACTTGATGCGGGCTCTCAAGGTCTTGAGGGACGGGGAACTGGCCTTGACTCATCTACTATCGCCTCATAGGTTAAAACCCAGATCATCCTACAATTTTCACACATCCCCGCAACCAACTACCCCTCACACAATAACTGTGCCAGCATACACCAAAATGGCTTCAGACTCCAAAGGAAGTCCAGATTGGACTGCAAAAAGTGTTCGGGATACCTTTCTTGATTATTTCAAGAAAAATGGGCACACTTTCGGTATTTTTCATGTTTGAACCCCCAATAGATCTTGGTGTCATACTAACATTGTTCACCTACTTTCACCAGTACCCTCTTCCTCGGTTGCTCCTCTTTCGGATCCCACTTTGCTATTCACCAATGCAGGGATGAATCAGTATAAATCTATTTTCCTAGGCACTGTGGATCCGAACTCCGATTTCGCGAAGCTTAAAAGAGCTGTTAATTCCCAAAAGGTTTACTTCCTCTTTGTCAACGCTACGTTAGTATTTGCGCGATACTAATACTTGCGCAGTGCATCCGTGCTGGCGGAAAACATAACGTAGGTAAAAGAAGGGTTGGTCTTTTGCGGATCAGCACTGACTTGTTATCAGGACCTTGACGATGTGGGAAAGGATAGCTATCATCATGTATGCTCGCTCAAGTCGAATATGTTTTCACAAGTATGCTCCTGGGGCAACGGCTGACCATGGAATTTGACAGACCTTTTTTGAGATGCTCGGCAACTGGAGCTTTGGTGATTATTTCAAGAAAGATGCGATTCGCTACTCATGGGAGCTTTTGACCGCAGTGTATGGATTGGACCCCCAGCGTCTCTATGTCACTTATTTTGAGGGCGACAAAGACGGCGGCCTTGAGCCAGACTTGGAAGCAAAGAGTATTTGGAGGGAAGTGGGGGTCCCAGAAGATCACATTTTGCCAGGCAACATGAAGGACAATTTCTGGGAAATGGGTGATCAAGGACCCTGTGGCCCTTGCTCTGAAATTCATTATGACAGGATCGGTGGCCGCAATGCTGCGAAACTTGTCAACGAGGACGACCCCAATGTTCTCGAAATTTGGAACAACGTTTTCATTCAATACAATCGCGAATCCGACCGCTCCTTGAGGCCCCTGCCAAACAAGCATGTCGACACCGGGATGGGTTTTGAAAGGCTGGTTTCGGTCTTGCAAAATAAACCTTCAAATTACGACACCGATGTCTTTACGCCACTTTTTGAAGCTATCAGAAACGCAACTGGCGCTCGAGAATATCGAGGACTATTTGGGAATGAGGATTCCGATGGTATCGACACTGCTTACCGGGTTGTGGCTGATCATGTTCGAACACTAATGTTCGCCATCTCGGATGACGTGATTCCCAATAATGAAGGGCGGGGGTATGTCGTGCGGAGAGTATTGCGCAGAGGTGCTCGTTACGCACGCAAATATTTCGGGGTCGAGATTGGAGGCTTTTTCTCCAAACTTGTTCCAACTGTTGTTGAACAACTCGGGGAGATGTTCCCGGAGTTGGTGCTGAAGCAAAATGATGTCAAAGAAATACTTGACGAAGAAGAAATATCTTTCGCTAAGACTCTCGACCGCGGCGAAAGGCAATTTGAAACATACGCGCAGCAGGCCAAACTCAATGGCGGCGACAAACTTAACGGTGCCGATGTTTGGAGACTTTACGATACATTCGGCTTTCCGGTTGATTTGACGCGCATCATGGCAGAAGAGCGCGGGTTGCAGATCGATGACCTCGAGTTTGAACAAGCCCGTCTCAGGGCGAAAGAGGCGAGCAAGGGTGAGAAAAGGGCCGCAACTGGCACAGTCAAGTTGGATGTTCATGATCTTGGAAAATTGGAAAACATGAATGACGTCCCAAAAACGGATGATTCGGCCAAATTTGAGAGAGGAAACATCACTGCTCAAATCAAGGCGCTATACCATAAGAATGCGTTTCACACAACTACAGAGGAAATCCCGGAAGGGGAGCAAATTGGTATCATCTTGGATCGTACTAACTTTTATGCGGAACAAGGTGGGCAAGAGAATGATACTGGCAGAATCGTTATCGATGGGAAGGCTGAGATTGAAGTTGGCGACGTCCAGCTGTATGCCGGCTATGTCCTTCACACCGGCTTTATGAAGTATGGCGCCTTCGCGGTAGGCGATACTGTCATCTCTGAGTATGACGAACTACGCCGTTGGCCGATCCGCAATAATCATACGGGTACCCACATTCTCAACTTTGCTCTGAGAGAGGTTCTTGGAGAAGGAATCGAACAGAAGGGGTCCCTTGTTGCACCAGAGAAGTTAAGATTTGACTTCTCATACAAAGCAGCCGTCACTGATGCCGAGTTGGAAAAGATTGAGTCTATATCAACTGATTATATACGACAAAATTGTGCTGTTTACTCACAGGAAGTTTCCCTTGCTGTTGCTCGCGAAATAGCAGGAGTTCGGGCTGTTTTTGGAGAAACATATCCAGACCCTGTCCGGGTTGTTTCTGTTGGTGTGGAGTTGGAAGAGATTCTGAAGAACGTCAATGATCCTCGTTGGAAGGAGGTTAGTATCGAGTTTTGTGGAGGGACTCACGTCCAAAAGACCGGCGATATCAAGGACCTCGTCATCATAGAGGAGGCTGGAATCGCGAAAGGTATCCGCAGGATGATTGCAGTCACTGGAGAGGACGCTCATGAAGTCCAACGTCTAGCCAAAGACTTTGAGCAACGGTTGAACCGTCTAGAGTCAATGAGCCCGGGCCCAGAAAAGGAGCAGGAGGCCAAACAAGTGCAAGTTGAGCTCAGTCGGCTAACGATATCTGCTGTGCACAAGTCAAAACTTCGAGAACGTTTTGCAGCTATCAACAAGCAAATTCTTGACGGGCAAAAAGCACAGCAGAAACTCGATTCCAAGAGAGCACTTGAGACTGTGACATCTTACTTCCAGGCACCAGAGAATGTCGAGAAATCGTGGCTCGTTACCGAGCTCCCGATTTCCGCAAATTCGAAGGTTCTGAGCGAAACCCTCAACTATGTCAAATCAAAGATGCAAGATAAAACAGTGTACATCTTGGCCGCAGATCCTAACCAAGGGCGTGTTGCACACGGCTGCCATGTTTCAAAGGTTCGATTGCCATTGTCCAGTTCTGTTCCAGGATGAAATTTAACACGTGTGTCGATTATAGGCTTTTTCGGACCAGGGAGCTACAGCGAATGACTGGGCGGCCGTTGTTTCCAGTGCAGTCGGAGGCAAGGCTGGGGGTAAAGGAGCCACTTGCATTGGGAACGGCAACAATCCCGTCCAAGTTGAGGAGGCCATCTCACTGGCGACCGAGTATCTTAAAAAATTTAAGATTTAGTTAGTCCTTGTGCGTCTGCATTCAATGGCATTGGTATTTGGTCTAATGATGATAAATGTCTCGTCGGCTTGGTACAGAATTGAACAGTTCGAAATCCCGACATCGCTTTTGTTTCTATCTGGTTGGTTTGTTTGGAGCTATGTCTACACATAAATATACTAAATTCACATCTCTCCACATTGTACAATCACCACATCCTGGTTCGGCTTGTCCCTGGTAGTTCGAGTATTCTCGATCATCCTGACAATTTCCATTCCACTGATTACCTGTCCAAAAACCACGTGTTTATTATTCAAAAATGGTGTGGCTACAGTTGTAATAAAGAATTGGCAGCCATTTGTATTGGGCCCGGAATTCTATATGTGTTAGATTTTTCGTGGTTTTTTGGGTCTATCAATTGAATCAAATGAACACAGGTAAATACTCACTGCCATGCTCAGGAGACCAGGACGATCATGCCTTAGAGCGAAATTTTCATCGGGGAATTTTGAGAGTCCATAGATCGAACAGGATCCCGTGCCATCCCCATTGATGAAGTCACCTCCCTGGATCATGAAATCCTTGATCTTTTGGATTGAATAAGTCATTTTATTTATGTTATGAACCACCAGTGTGTACATACCACGCGGTGAAACTTGCTATTCTTATATCCTTGCGGTCGTCCCTGGGAGTTTTTACTCTCCCCCGTGCAGAACTGACGAAAATTCTCTGCAGTTCGCGGGGTTACATCTGCGAAAAGTTCTATCTTCACACGCCCAAGAGGCTCCCCTGTGAGTGGATTCGTCAGCTTCGAATATTGAATAATCATACAAAGCATGATCTCTCTGTATAACGGTACCGCCATGCACGGAGATCGTCTCAAGCTAGGCTTTGAAACTTTATATTGAACCAATGTGAAATCTTTTCAACTTACCACCTAATGCTATATCAAAGAAAACAACTGGATTAGGAGATGAATCCATTTTACTCTCTTTCTATTTAGGTGAAATTGACTCTTATGGTATGATTTTGTTTGATTGGGATCATAGAGGTTATAGAAAACAGCATCCTGGGATATCGCAGACATATCGAAGGGGGTTAGTATTAAACGGCAGCCTCAGGCAACAATAGAATTGTGATGTAGCAATATTAAGGGGTTTCTGCCGGTCATCTCCACGGTGGCATCGCTGCTTCTACCAGCCGAATTCGAGCTCCCAAAGCTTTGTTTTATAGTCCATGTATTAGTTTTGGTTTTTTTATATCAAAAGAATTTCTTATTTTTTTGTCGCAATATAAGGGTTTTCTGCTGGTCATCTCTGCTATCACTACTTCTACGGTTCTACCTGCTAAATTCAAGCTTGCTTGAAAGCTTGCTTGCTCCAGATCTATATTAGTTTTATTTATTTTGTATAAAAATATAATCTATTTTATTACCTATATTCTATAAAGAGCAAGAGCTTTAATATTAATAATTTCTATGTCTAAATCAAGCTAATTAGTTATAATAGTTATAAATGTTAGGTGTGATAGCCTCAGACAAGTTAACGGAAACCAGTAGAGCTTGGTTCAGGAAAGGTACAGCGTAGTTTAGAGAATTCTGCCACTGCCTCTGAACCATGCTGTACTTATGTCCCACATATGTTAAGCATAATTCAGAGTGATTTTTTTTTACTATAATATACTGATTTTCAACTAGTTTTTTACTCTTTTTATACTGATCTAAATATCTTAATATATATACTCTGTATTTTTTACTTATACTTTATAATCTAAAGAGTTTTGGGGATATTAGAGTCTTTTTAAGATCTTTTAAGATCTTCTAGGATTCAATTAAGATAATAGAGTCTGGTATACTTTAAAGTCATATACAGTATAATACTTGAATTACTCAAAATATTATTAAGTATAGTTCAGAGGATAGCTGATTCTCTGTATTATACTAAATATTTTTCCAGCTCTGGCTCTGAACCACGCTCTACTGCAAGCCCACAAGTTTATCTGTTAAGACTACAGGCGCTAAGTTATTAAAACCCTATAGACTACATAAATATAGTCCTCTATATTTTGTATCTCTTTAAAAAATAGTAACAGTAATTAATTCTAACATTTGAACTATTTCATTATTCTTTGTATAATTCTTTATTATTAGTAGTAGTATAGTCCCTCTCTCTTTAATGTGATATCTACGATATTATGTAATATTTTTAATTACTTTCATATGGAATAATTTATTATAGGAAGAATAATTTTATAGATTCTTATCTTAATTTTGTTCTTATTAAGTTTTTTGAATTAAAAAAACAACAAAATCTTGATTTAATGAATATATATATTATTATTACAGAAACCCAACAGGATTAATATCTCACAAGGGCAGCACAGCCAGGCAGAAGTCTAATACTAATTATTTTGAAAGAATCAGAATCCCTGTAGAAAGAAGATTTAAATTATATAACTAAAATATACTTAGATATCTATTTTAAAGGGTATATAATAAAGTATAGACTAAGTAATATAATAATTAAATATACTTTATTATCTATTTTAGAAAGTATATAGAAAAGTATATAATTAAAGAATATATAAGAATACTTATTTATTATATATCTATAATTAAGTTAGTTATATTTAATATACTTATTACTACTAAGTGTATCTTTAATCTAGTTTTTACTTATTTATACTTAACTAAGTATTAGATATATATTTCTAGTATATCTTACTTTTCTTTTTACTTATTAATTATTTTTAGATTATTAGATTATTACTTAATTAATAACTAGTATAGTCACTGTGTGAGATCTTAGATTTATTTAATCTTATTATTAATAATTAATAAGAAGTTTATAGAATAGTTTTTATTTTAAATAATCTAAACTATTAATACTAGTATAACAGAAGCTTGAAGAGATTTTGAAATTATAATATATTAAATACTAGTTAGTATAAGTAAAGTCTTAGATTAACTTAAAATAAATATACTAATATATCAAATAATAATATTAGAATAACTATACTAATCTTTAAAACTAGTAATAAAAGTAATTAAACAAACAAGCCACAGTAATATAGGATTAGACTAATATTATAAATATAATCAAATAATTATAAATATATATTATAATCTTAAAAAAATAACTTATAATCTATATTATTAAAATTAAATTAATTAATTAATACTAATATACTAGAAAAGATAATTAAATAAGTAATTAAAATTGATAATAGATTATATAACTTTAATATTAGATATGAAGATTATTTAGATAATTAG